>PVHP010006222.1:0-61466 GCA_004024765.1 Zapus hudsonius
ACACACACACACACACACACACACACACACACACACACACACACATACACATGCACACATATACACACATGCACACACACATGCACATACAGATACACACACTCAAGCACACACACACATGCACAAACACACACACACACATACACAGACACACACAGATGCACACACACACACACACAGAGGAGACCCAACTCATAAAAATCTTATTAGCCTGATGTGGTGGCACACTTGTTAATCCTAGCACTAGGGAGGCAGAGGTAGGAGGATCGCTGTGAGTCCAAGGCCACCCTGAGACTACATACTGAATTCCAGGTCAGCCTGGACTAGAGCGAGACCCTACCTCAAAAAACCAAAAAAAAAAAAAAATCTTATTGCCAGAGTAGTTAACTAAGTCTTTAGTAATATTTTTATACTGCAACTTTTATAGATCATCAATCATGTGTAGACCATAGTTTTTAGTTTTATGAAATGCATTGCATGCCATGAAATCTGTTTATATTCTTTCCATATTCACTATCATTATTTGATGTGAATTTAATAGAACTCATCATAAGGATTTCATCAGTGTTCTCAAAAACATGTGATGAACTATGTAAATCTCCTAATATCAGACAGTATAATATCTTTTGGATAAAGTTGAGGCAACTAAAAGAAAACAAAAAAGAAATATTTTTTCCATGAATATCTTAAAGGCAAGGAAGCTATCCAAAGAGCAATTTTGAATGAAGAGTTCAAATTTAGACAAGTACAAAAACTCCTTGATTCAGTTTCAATTCAGAAAAAATCTTTACCGGCGGCTGATTTGATGTAATACTCCAGTAAAGAATGAAGGGATTTCTCAATATAGAAAAGGTGAGCAAAATACTCAAAAATGTTTGATACTAACTAGAAGTGATTTTCCCCAGATTCTCTCAGGTAGCAAGGATAAGCAATGGCTCTAGGAATCTAATTTTTATATGAGGTCGGAGTTCATATGTCAAGAAATTGGACAAATAAATAGAAGTGCTATTTTTAAGAGAGATAAACCAGATGTAAGACAGTTTTCAATAAAAATGATAATGAGTTTTCTTCATATAAGACTAAGAATTAGAAAAAGTCCTCTGCACAGAAATATACCTCTGTTTATTGAAATAGTGAGAATGGGCATTTTTTTGAAATAAAAAGGAATTAAAAGTAAGAGCGCTGATATTCATGAAGCTGGGAGACAGAATAAATAAATGTCATTTCTACTGTCATCGATCAAGAACACTTCATTGAAATGTAGTGTATTTCAAGCTTCCTCAAAATGATTTTTTTATCAGAGAAATACTATGGAAATCAGCACAGTGTTGCATGCAGTCGGAAATGTTACCCACATCCTTGATTGGGTGATGGGATTAATTTGTCCTGAAAATACCAAAATTTAAACTCCCAGATCTTTCAGTGTTGACCTTGTGTAAAATGTTACTATATATTGTTAACTAGGCCTTTACAGTTACAAGTTTCTAGGTTCAGACAACAGAGATTCCCCCCTCTCCCAACATAGACATAGTTGAGCCTAGATTTGGGTAAGAAGCTGAATTGAGGAAACAAAGAATACAAAACATTGTCATATTTTTTACCTGTTTTCCTCTTACTATTCTGTCTGTGCTGGTGAAGCCTCTTGAAACCCTCCTTTGCAAGGTATACTGAAATATCTTTCTCTATAGGAGAGGAAATGAGCTGCAATTGTTTTACAACTGCTCAACAGGAGTGGTGACATTCATTGTAATTGAAGTAGCACCATTGTTACTTCCAGAGAGGAGACGAGTCTGTGACATTTCTCCAAAATCATGGCATCGAGGATAGTTCTCACCAGCAGAAGCAGCAAAATCTTGAGTATAAGGAAAGAAGTGAAGTTTAACGCAGTGCTAAATTCTACATTTAGATATGCTGGATAGTTAATGATGTTTTCCCCATCTTTTGGCAAAATGTGTTTGTGTTTGTTTTTGTTTGGGAGAGAGAAGTAATGAAAGGGTGTTGAAGAAAGGAAATGGAAGGAGGTTAGTACCTAAGACTGGAAGAGCATCTAGCAGAGAGAACAGACATAGGAATTCTCCATTGCTGAGGGAACCACTAACACTGTAGTTGCTTTGCAGGGATTTGGGAGATGAAGAGTCGAGGGTGGCAGGTTATGGGTTTCTGGTATTTGGCCCCATAATCTTGTTGATGCACAGAATTTGCTTAGAAACTTTAGACTCATACTCAAAGTCTGAAGCTAGGTGCAGGGAGAAAACCTCTCTAAGCATTACAAGTCGTCATATTTCTTTTTTTATTTTTATTTATTTATTTTATTTTTTAACTTTTTTTTTCTTTATTGTCCATAATGAGTTACATTGCTTAGTGGGCCAACCATGAGTTGTTATCCCCAATTCCCTGTTGCCTCCCTTCCCCATCCCCAGTCAGCTGGATATCCTCCTCCATGGGCCGTCTGGATCAGTCTCTGTGGAAGGGACCATGGATAGCCCAGTCTTCAGCCGGGTTCTCATGACCCAAGTGTGTTGTTACTGAGGGGTATCAAGTCTCTGATATTCTCCCCCACCATGGCTCTCACAATCTTTCCGCCATCATATTTCTTTACTAGTCCTGTCCTCAAAAAATTCATTGCATGTACAAATGAAGAAAAATATGCTTTAGAAGACAGAGGAGAAAGATGCTTTATATCTATTGTTAAGAAAACTAGTTCTGTATAATTTATGAATGAGAAACAACTCTCATCCTCCATTTTACTCCATGAATTGTCAAGATGGTGATCAATCATTCACTGCACTGGTATGCTCAATTTAAATTCTAAAATGAAAAGACGGGTGATATATCAGTACCACTTTCTTTATGGAAGGCATGTGAAAAAAAACTCTTTTCCGGTGACAAAGTGTGGAGCTCTTGTTATTCCACAACACCTCTGAGAGTCATCAGCCCCACTTTATTTTGTTATGACATACATAGTAGATATATCATCTGTGGATTATAAGTATTTCTTTCTTTTAAATGAGAGCTAATCATATATGTCTTGAAGTTTCTACGCATGCCTAAAGTCATCCGGGTACCTTGTATGACCATCTGCTGTATGGAATAGTGCCATAAGTGGAAGTAGCCCTTAGGGGATCCTTTCTTCTATGACTTGAGTGTGTGTGTCCCTCCAAATTCATATGTTGAGATTGTAAGGCACTAAGAGCTGGGATGTCTTAGAGGTCATAAATGATGAGTTGAATGTAATTAAGGCCTGAAGTTATTTTCTTGCCCTTTCCATTACAAAAACACAGAGGGGAGATGTTTTCTATGAATGAGGAAGTGTTCTGGTGGTGGAACCAATTGATAGCAAAATATCTGTATACCAATTAAAGTTTAAGATAAAAAATAAACAAATGGAATACTGTAGCACGCAAACAATGCAGTACAGCATTGATTTTGCTGGTGCCTTCATCTTGGGATTCCCTGCTTCACCACCATGGAGCATAAATTTCTAGTGTCAATATGTTACCCTGTTTCTTTCGTTTTCACTGCAAGATAAATGAATCGAGAGATCTCTCACATGTTGAACAACCTGTAGGATAATGTCCTGTTGCAATGTCTACTTACAGATATGAGCACATCTTTGTTTGTTTCCGACTTCACCCAACTCTCACACTTCTCTCCATTTCAATTTGCTCTAAAAATATAAAGCTGATATTCAGTAGGTAGTATTCCGCTTTCATTGAAGGTCATGGGCTTTATCAATCATAAGAGTGGATATTTATAATTATTCACAATTTTCTACTTATACAGTAGAAAACCATATGCTACTCAGTGAAGGGAAGAAATCTGCTAACTGGAACATCCATGGAACATAAGTCTGCTAATATTAGAGGCCCATGTGATGGATAATACTGATGTTAACTGGCCAGGAGCTGGAAACAATTCTCTAGCATTAACTAGCATAAGAATAATTTTAAGGTTGAACCAGTGGGTGACGCCTCTTCATAGGCTGGGTCCTTCCTGAACTGTATAAAAACAAGAAAATGGATGAGCAGCAACACAGCTTTCACTCTGAGCGCTGAATGTGACCAACTCTGCTTCAAGCATTCCGAGCTAAGGCCAACTATAACCTGCAAAGGGATAAGCCAGCAAAACCCTTCCTTATTTAAACTGATTTTCATCAGGTGTTCTCTTCCAGTGATATAAAGTTAACTAATACTGCCCTTTAATCTCTGTACATTGTGGTAAGTAATATCACTACATGAATTACTAAACAATGTTATTTAAATTTTTACACAAATCTCAACTTGTATACAGAACATGAGTTTGTTCTTGAATTTTCATCTTTCCTACCTCAGCTTCACTAATAGCAAGCTTGAATTTTAAGAGTATGTTACCATTCCCATTTGACATCAATACTCTGGATATTGATAACACCTAAGAGAAAAGTAGTAAGTTTAGTGATATGATGATTAATTAATTAATAGGAAGAATTGGCTAGTAGTCTATCATGAAACTCTTTCTCGTGCTTTAATTTTAATATCTCACCTGAAAGTAGATTATTTATAGACAAGAGTCTGGATGATCATTTCCTTAGCAAATTATGTCATGAGTTATTTAAGAAAGTATATTTTCTACCATTATGGTCAGAATTATACATAGTTTATTATCCTTCAGAAAAATATATCAGTTTAAAATGATTTATTTTCTTTCTCCTTTAATGGAGTATCACATTACTAGGCTGAAACATGTGAATTTAAAGCAAATCAATCTTTTTAGCATTTACCTTAAATTATTTTTTCATATGGAAAATTCAACCATCTAATTTAAGCAATGGAACCTTAGAAACCTGCACATAGTTCCTTAGTGACTCTACTCTGACATTTGAGAAGAAAAAAATATTCTGTCTCCTATAACCAAACTAAGTTTCCAATATTTTGGAATCAATTAGTATCAAAATATCTGTATACCAACTAAAGTTTAAGATGAAATAGTAAATGAAATAATATAGCACACAATTCTTTTTTCTCTCAAAGTCTGTGGTATCTTCTATTAATTCATATAGAACATTTATAAAATTCATTTATTGACCCTTTTTAAGTTTTGGACCATTCATATTAAAGGTGTTCTAAAAATTCTCATGCATGCCTTTGAAAAACACATTGGCTTTTTCATGAATTGTGGAATAATAGAAAAGGCACATGATTAAAGTATAACTTTATATTTTAATGGAAAGTGTGAGATTAATGGATATCCAAACAATGTTCAAAGATATATACAAAAATTTAAGTGTCTGTAGTAAATCAATTCCATGTAGGATAAGTGTTATTTTTTACATAGTACATAGTAATAAAAAAAAACATTGCCTCTTGATACCAAGATGATTATGATGTTTTCTCCCCTGAACACTAATTATTTTCCTTTGGACACCAACTTGAAATCTTGTATTCATTTCAGATACTATCAACCATAGGTTAAACTCACAACTCACAGACAAATGCCCCTCACCTCAGGTACTAGCCATTTATCTTAGATTTTTACCTATACTTTTGATGATTCACAATAAACCATGATTCCCTCCTTGATTTTACTTAGTTTAATAGGGTATCCATTTAAAATAAAAGACAATAAAGAGAATATAATACACAGCTAGAGGAAGGGATGTGTGGGGAATGGTTGTGGATTGGGTGTGGGGTCCCATGCTTTTTCCTGAGGTTCTGCCAGGAGTTCAGAAATTAAAAAAAAAAAAAAAAAAAAACCTACCTTGAGGCTGGAGCACAGTGGTTAAGGTGTTTGCCTGCAAAGCCTAATGACGTGAATTTGATTCCCCAGTACCCACATAAAGCCAGATGCATAAAGTGGTGCACCCATCTGGAGATTGTTTGCAGTGGTTGGAGGCCCGGATATACTCATTCTATCTCTCTTTCTCTCTGTCTCTCACTCTCTCTGCTCACAACTAAATAAATAATTTTAAAAAGAAACACTCTAAATTCATGTTTTATAGATTTCTTTCCACTGTTTGGGAAGGTGTTTGAAATAAGGTGGATATATATATAAATAAGGTGTAGATATATGCACTATGCACATCTGTGAAGAGGCCAAAGGAAAACCTCAGGTCTCTTCTCAGCCTGGATCTGCCAAGGTCAGGGAGGCCCTGCAACTCTCAACTTCTTGCCATCATCCCTCTTGAGTGTAGACTGGAGACACCCCAACTCTATAAGCCCAGCCAGTGCTTCAAAAGATATTTTAAGGTTTGTATGTCTAGTAAAATCATTGGTCACTGGTGATCACCTCAACCCTACAGCTTCTCTCCTCCTGTGACATTGGAAACAAGATTGAAATTTACAAGCCTCCAACCACACAGCTGTTGCTCTTGATCTGGTCTAGGTTCCAGCTGAGGCTTGGGAGGATTGCATCAATGGTGGCCTCACTGAAACTAACACCCGCAGCCCAAGGGAAATCTGAAGGGATTTAAGATCTCCACCACGGTGCCAATACACCGTGATGCAGCCAATGTGCTTTGCCAGGCAGTTATGTCTTTGTATGGTATCAGAAGGATGTCACACTCGCATGTAAAAATTGAAAACCTATCCTCCTGCTGTGACCTTGCCTTGGTGAGAGGTGATTTTTTGAGAATGAATGCAAGGTCAAATATTCAAGCCAGAGATGGATAAGGCCCACATCTTGTGAGTTTCAGAGCATTTGGTATCTAAACCACTGTAATGGAAGTGTGCTTAATCAAACTTAACCTTGGAGAAGAAAGGGCAATGATGAATCCAGAGCTTGCTTTTGAAGAGAGTAGCTAAGTAGCAGTGAATAATTCAGTAGCTGGGGCAGCTCCTTATACAAAGAAATGTGTCATGAATCAACACTTAAAAACAGTATTGGGGTAGAAAAGAATGATTTGCAAACCAGGACTCTTAACCCAGTTCTGTAGAACAGTTGTATTTTGCTTGTTATTCAAGATTCCATTTAAAATTATATTTTCACAAAGAGAATAGAAGAAAAAATGAAGAGAAAGGCTAGCAGTCTACAACAACAAAACTAAATTTTAAACAGGATAGTTCTTTTTTACCAAAAAGGAAATGTTTAAATTATATAACCATGTAAGTAAAGTATTAGATATTTATATGAAGTCTATGGAAACTAGTTATTAGGTTTTGCTTCTATTCTTTTTTTCATTCTCTATACTTATATTATTTTAAAAATATTTCAGATATATAAATGCATTGTGATTTTAAATAGAGTGTAAGTTGAGGTGTCTGGTGCAATTATATATTATTGGAAAGGCCCCACTGTAATACATAAGGATGATTTAATAGGCAATTATGTCACAATACGCATATCTTTTGAGTAGACGAGGAAGTTTGAAATACACATGAATTCATTGAAGACTGCAAATCCTTAAGCGTAGTTCAGGCAATATGATGAAAAACTTCTCCACATATCTGCTTGCAAACTTGCATGGTTCAGAATTTCTATACCAAATACACCCACCAAGTGCTCAGAGTGTTTCCTCTTCTCCAGGAGGCCAGGATTATAAGACAATACAATGATTTATATTATTTTTTTCCTATTCCATTATGGGAAAGTCACTTCCCATGTCAGTTACTTATTCGTTCCCAGTAAGCCAGACTTCAGGTTTTAAAGACTTTACATGGCACCTACTCTTTTCTATGCAAAGCCTCTGATCTGAAAGTTCTGATTCCCACAGGAAAGTGGTAGTGCTTGAAGAATTATCTCCCACCCACTCAGTGCCAATGTGCTGCCAAGTTTTACCACACGTGCCTGCTTTCCTTTATCATTCGTGTTCTCTCCTTATAGTTTTATAATTATAAGTAATCAAATTGAGCATCTGACTTATTAGAATTATGTCTACCGCAGGCCATAATGAAGTCAACTCTGTTCCATGTCCACTTACACAGACTCAATTTCTCATGAGTTATAGCATACAGATATTAAAGCACTAATATACAGTCATGTCAAGACACAGGGTAGAACAAGACATTAAATGCTGAATTCGTGGTAAAAACTACTACAGAGACCAAATCATGTTCTCACTTTGACAATCATTCTCTATAAAACTACACAAGATTTCTGGCTTTCTATATCCTTTGCGTCTGCATTCTATTTCAACCTCAGACCCAGCTTGGGTGGTCAGTTTCCCAGCCCATTTTCATGGTTTCAGCTCAGAAATACCCAAACCATAATAGTGTAAATTGGAAGCTTTTCATCTCAAGTTCGATGTTTGCTCATTAAACTTACTGTCATCATAGTTTTTTTCTAGTAGATTAAAAATAAATATCATGTTTAGAACTGGAGAGGAGGCTCCACAGTTACAATCACTTGCTAAAAAACCTGATGGCTCAGATTTTCGATTCCTCAGCACTCACATAAAGCCAGATACACAAAACTCAGCATGCATACAGAGTTCTTTTGCAGTGGCCTCTCTCTCTCCTTATCTCTCTCTCTTTCTTTCTCCCCCCCCCCTCTCTCTCTCTCTCTGACTCTCTCCTCTCTCCTTCCCTTCTCTCTGCTGGTATATAAATAGTAAATACAATCAGATAAAAAAATGTGATCTTTATTTTCAGCTTTGGTCTGTGCAAAACCCCATGACCTTCATTCTTCTTCTAAATTTTCTTACCTAGTTCCTATAAGTACTATAAAAATCTGTAGGACTTTACCAGAAAATGCTTGAAACTTCTCACAAAAGAATTAACTTCATTAATGAGCATGCTTCTTAGAATTAGTAAGTATCTTTGACAAGGATTTTTTTTAAATCACCCATTCCCTCTAATAAACCATGCTGTGATTTTTTTAGGGGTGGGGGAACTGTAGACAGGCCGTCTACTGGGCAGAGATAAAAGTAGATATTTTTCAAAGAATATGAGCAAAAACTAGAATGCCAACAGTTTTGTCAGTGTGAAGAGGAATGCCAACGTTAAGGAAAATGTCTTCATATCAGGGTTCACAGGCTTCTCTGCTGTAAAATAAGTCAAATGTCCAAACATACCATCAAGAAATAGCACCGCTGTTAACAGTCTTCCATGCTAGGGAGGCAAGTCACACTCTGTCTTCCAGAAAATACCACCTGGGAAACTTCAGAAAGGCACATCTGGGGCTATCTCTCAAAGAGCAGAACCATTCCTCTTAAATTTTATCAGAATACAAATATCATGGGATAAACTGGAAATTGATGATCATACCTGCAACAGTTCTCATGACAGTGTGGTTAGGACGGGCATGGCCAGGTCGGAGGTGAGAGGCACACATGGAAAATTATGCATATTAAATTTTAATGGAAAGGGCAAATTGTTTTATAGGTTTTCAGCATTTTTAACACCTGCCAACAGTGAATAATAGTTTTCAGCATACCACATTCTAATGATCACGTGACATTGCTACAAATTTAAATTTTAGAAATCTCATGATACATGAAACAGGGACACACTTTTCTGGAGGTCTGATTTGTAGTTTTTAAATGGATAGATATTTAGAGAGACAGACAGTCGATAGCTAGATAGCTAGATAGCTAGATAGATAGGATAGATAGATAGATAGATAGATAGATGATAGGTAGATAGATAGATAAATAAATATATGATAGATAGATAGATAGATAGATAGATAGATAGATAGATAGATATACATAGATAGATTGGTAGATAGATAGATAGATAGATAGATAGATAGATAGATAGATGATAGATAGATAGAGGATAGGTAGATAGATAGATAAATAAATATATGATAGATAGATAGATAGATAGATAGATAGATAGATAGATAGATAGATAGATAGATAGATAGATATACATAGATAGATTGGTAGATAGATAGATAGATAGATAGATAGATAGATAGATAGATAGATAGATAGACAGACAGACAGACAGATGTTGGCATCAGCATGTTTTGTATGTTTGCATATTTTCAGCATATGTTGTATGAAATAAGCCCTTTAAAATATTTAAACCATTAGCCATAGTATTGGATAGGTGTCCTGTGATAGGGAGGTAGAAAAATGAGTTAATTCAAAACTTGCCTGTGAATCTTATAACTGTCTCTCACCATCACAATGAACTTGAGAATTGTAACCAAGTTTTGCCTTACTTCCTTAGCTATTAAAATAGAGATGGCAGTATACATAGCTTGTAGAATTTTGGGTGCTTGATAAGCATTATAATCTATAATACAAGTGTCTCTGGAACACAGAGTATGAGCTATATATGAACTGGCAAAAAGTGCACAAAGATGTATTAGCATTTCATTGTCTAGATATCTCAGTGGAAAAATTGAAAACATGAACCTTGGGAGAAATACATAACAATACTTGGACATTCGCACGCCTGGAACTAAAGCCAAGGAAATATAATGACGTTATTTGTAGATGACTTTAATGTCAAATTAAGTTTTAGCGCAGTTGTTGCAACTGATTGAGTCACAACATGACAGAAAAAAAATCAGAAGTGTGTTTACATTGCTTTTTTCCCTTGCCAGTGCCTCATGATGTTCAAGATGATATTAAAAATTTGTTTATCAAACTGATGACATTATACAGAAGTCAGTGTCTCGAATATTTCTAGATAAAAGAAAACTAACGTTCCAGTGTTTTAAACTCATAATTTTATTTTATATAATTTTAAAAAGAAATTTTGTGAGAAGTATTAAATTCAAACAAGTTGCTGATTTTTTTTTAAATATTTTATTTATTCATTTTCAATCAGAGAGATACAGCGAGAGAGAGAGAGAGAGAGAGAGAGAGAGAGAGAGAGAGAGAGAGAGAGAGAGAGAGAGAGAGAGAGAGACCAGGGCAACCACCTTGTGGGTCTGGCTTATATGGGACCTGGGGAATTGAACCCAGGGCCTTAGGCACTGGAGGCAAGTGCCTTAACCTCTGAGCCATCTCTCCAGCCCAAGTTGCTGATTTTGAACAATGAAATCAATCATTGAATTTAAATGAATGCCTAGTTGAAGATGTTCATATATTAACTCTTCCTAGAGTAGATGTTACCTCCACGTGGCCAAACTTCTGCTGCCAATATTCAGGACAATTTGTTTCATAAATGAGCTTATGTCTATTTACAGACTATTTTATCTGCTCATTTGTTTATCTTTTCTGTTTATTTAAGCAAATGTTAATACTATTTGAAGGTGAGAAAATAATGACATTTCTTAGGTCATTGTTTTGACCAGTACTATGGCACAGCCAGAAGATATGAACCATCAATCCACACACTGATTCATATCAATGGTCAATATGTTCCACTTCTTCAAGTAATAACTGCCATGGAGAATTTTGTTTATCAACTGAGCTGAGTTATGAGAAACACAGATCATTGGTCAAAGGTTACCTTGGACATTTCTAGAAAGGTGTTTTGAGTGAGATTAACTAATTTATTTGGTTAACATGGATTAATTGCTCATGACAACAGAATTCACTGATTTTGTTTTTTTAGATTTCTTTTTATTAAGTAGAAAGTTTGTTAAGGACATCCCATGTATTGGTACCATTGGTACCATCATTTCCCTCCTCCCTGCCCTGACTTCACTAAGGACCCTCTTCAGTGGGGCTGCTGATATTCTCCTGGTTTGTATGGTTTGTGGGTTACCAGATGTGAGAGCAGGAGACAATGTAGGGGTGCAATGCCTCCGGATATTCCCTCCCACCCTGGGGCTCTTACAGTCTTTCTGCCCCCTCTTCCACAAATGTCCCTGAGCCTTGGTGGGTGTGTTTTAAGTCTACTTTAGTGTGGAGCTCTCAGCAACTTCTGAATTTCTGCTTTGGTGTGCTTTGAGTATCCTTGATGTCCGACACGATCACCTTAGTGGAGGTGGTCAGCCTCCCATGAAGCAGTACACTTGAATGCAGTGTACATGGATCAAACACACCATGTTGCCAGAGGTCTTCATGTAAACTAGTGGGCTTTGAGTGGTGCAGACTGTCCAGTATATTAAGGGATCTCCTCCTCTAGTTGGATGAAGAATGGAAGGTTTGGCTATAACAAAGAGATCCCCCAAGCTAGAGAAATATTATCTTGAAGACACATCATTCCGGACCTGATTCTACAGCAGCTGGAATAAGTTCCTGGTAGGGAACATCAGCTCTCTTGCCCTCTGGACTGCTCCACAATTCTGTGGATTTTTACTTCCTGGCATCCATATGTTTACAATTACTGGTACTTAGGTACATATACTGTGGAATATACTGGCTAAAATAATCTCTATTAAAGAAATTACACATCCTCAGGACCATTTAATAAAATCAACAAATGTTCAAATTATCTTCCTCCTATGAGAGAGGAGGTATAAGTGTACTGAAATTTATAAGCATGCATACTCACGAGTATTGCATGTTCACAAAGCTGTATATATAGCCTCATTATAAGATAACACAACATTAATCTCATTGCTTAAATATTTGTAATGATATATATTCACATTAAAAATATTAACAAACTAAGATTGGAGAGATGGCTCAGCGGTTAAGGCACTTTCCTCTGGTGCCTAAGGCCCTGGGTTCAATTCCCCAGTACCCACATAAGCCAGACCCACAAGGTGGTGACCCTGGTGTACTCTCTTTCTCTCTCTCTGTATCTTTCTGCTTGAAAAAACTAAATAAATATTTAAAAAATGATTTAAAAATATTAACAAAAAATATATATACATATATATGCGTGTGTGTGTAGAGGTTATACCTTTTATCCCTTTACCCTGGCTCCTGTTATCTTTGGGTCCTCTTCAGGGGTTACAGTATTCACTGTAGGGTCATGAAGTCCTCAGTCAGTCCCTGTGGGGTAGCATGGGGACCATGCCTCAGGTTGCCCACAGAGGTTGCATAGCACTACTGATAATTGTGTTGTGATTAGGTGACTCATACTCTTTGTCCAATTTTATCTATGTTAAAAACTAAATTGCCAGGGGATGGGGAGATAGTTCAGATAGCAAAGTGCTTGCATTGCAAACATGAGGACCTGAGTTCAAATCCTAAAGCCTGCATAATTCCAGGATAGGTCAAGATTCTTTCTCAGAACTCTTTTTCTTTCTCTACCTGCTTGTTGTCTTTTTCCCCACAAAATACTTCTCTATATACATTCCATTAATGTATAACAAGAATCTCACAATGCCATGATCATTTACTACAAGTAAACATGTAATATGTTAAGATATATACAGTTAATATACATTGTGGTAATTTTAATAGTTAAATTTAGAAAAAAAACTAGCAGAATAATAATCAGGGACTCTTTCTGTAGAATGGAATAAAAGTACTATAAGTTAACAAATACAGATTGCAGATTCTCTGCTAATAAAGACCAAAGGTAAAAGAGTAAAAAAAAAAAAAGTAAACATTTACTTTTTTGTCTGACATCAAATAATTCACATAGCTTTGGATAATTTTCTTAGTATTATTTACAGATCTTAAACTATGTAAGGTTATACTGGTAAAGATAAAATCAAATCTGACTTACTACAAAATTTTAATCTCTACTTTTCCATACTTCCTACAGCATTTTTAACTTTCTCCTTATATTTCAATTGTCATATTTATATTTCTTTGTTATGCACTGTGTTCTGAGCACTGTTCTCCATAATTGGGTTCATTGTGTAGTTTTTGATCCCATTCTAAAAGAACATTGACATCAAAGTTCCTCCGAATAATATGTATAAGTCTCTTATTATAGGCATATCAGATAACACAATATTCTGAAAAATATGATAAATGCCTTGAAGAAAGCTAATGACACAAAACGGTTTACATAGAAGCATGAATCTACTCTAAGGGTCATATAAATTTGTCTTAATAGGAAAATATTTATACTATTGTAAGAAAGCTAAGTGGCCCATCCAACTATTTTTTTAATGAAAGTAGCATTTACACACATATCCCATGCCTTTAACTTTTATAATGCATGCAATACAGTGAAAAAACCAAGCATGTAAAACTCAAATGAAATTTCTACACTTAGGCATCTTATCTTCAAGTATAAGAGATAACTAAACAAGTAACCACAGGAATAATTATATTCTAACAGAATTTGGGGGTGTATTCTTGTGTAGTTAAATGAAAAATTGGGAAGACATCCATTAAAATACAATGAAATTTTGCATGCAGAAAGCACACACTGTCTTGCAGAAATATGTGGAAAGCTGAAGGCAGAGATGTGGGAATTAGGGTGAAAATATAGGAAAAGCAAGAACAGGTAGGAATATTTATGCTCCCAAGAACTAAATGAAGATAAAATAGATGGCCTCTGTTATGTAGCTCTTTCTTCTGAATTGAAACACTCCCTCCTGGAGGGAGGTGGAAAAAACTTAAATATTCAGAAAGCTCCTGAAAGTTATGAGATTCTCAGGAAACCTCCTCAGTTTTATTACACAATAAATGCTTGCTGGGGGGAGGGGAGAGAATCACCTGAATGGGTCCACCTTCCTGGAAGCTGGAAGTGTTGCAGAGAAGTATAAGGCTGCAGCGTTCATGCTGGAGTGGGCTTTCAGTCTCTCATCGTCGTGTAAGTAACCCCTCCCACAGACTCCTGAAATGAGCCACTGTAAACACCCTGGTTCACTAAAACAGACTTGAAAGGTTATGATTATACATCCAGAGACTATTTTGAGTTGTCCTTTGATGTGTGATTTATTTTGTCTTATCATTGTGCAAAAAATATGATAAATATACTGAATTTTGAATTTTTTGGTTAATATTCTCTGGCAATGTTGAACAGTAAGGTACAGTACTAAATCAGCCATTCCATACTTGAAAGCTTTTGCAGTCTCTCTCTCTCTCTCTCTCTCTCTCTCTCTCTCTCTCTCTCTCTCTCTCTCTCATAAAATGTCAGTGTGGTGATGTGGTTGCCACACATGCAATCCCAGTGCTTAGGAAATCAAGACACTTGAGTCAACATAACTGAGAACTCATACCCAAGACATACATATTGTGGCCTTTCATTCGGGTGACCCCATAAGCTTATGTGTTCTGAATGCCAAGTTCCCAGCTGATGTCAGTTTGGGAATTGGAGCCTCCCTGGAGGAGGTGTGGTGTTGGGAGCCAGCTTATGGCTGCTACAGCCAGCTCGCTACTGTGGGTGTTCAGCTCCCTCTCCTGCTGCAGTGTCCACCTGCTGTGGCCGAGGTGCTGTCAGCCTCTACACATGCCATCACGGAGCTTCCATCGGGTCTTAAACCAAGATATAAAGTTTTCTCCCAAAAGATGTCTTTGGTTGGGTGTATTGTCCCAGCAGCAAGAAGATAACCAGAACACATATGTACTATGTATCCAATAACACACATCCACATGCTCCACACACAAATTTACTTGCACACACATGAGCGCACCACTCACCACAAAAAGGAAAAAAGAACAGGGAAGGAGGAAGGGAGTAATAGCTTTCAAATTTGCTAGAGCATGCTGAAAAACACAAGGGGATTCTTACTGACTTCAATGGAAAAATCACTGGATACAGAATAGAAGAGCAAATATCCGCAAATTTGTACTGAAATATAAAATTCTAGCTGGTGTTAGTTTTATTAAAAAAGTTAGAATGTTCAGGCTGCTGAGAACAACCATCTTGCAATGCTCAGTCCCAGGTCCTTCCCTCAGATTGGCAACCACCTCCACCAACGGCCTTGCCTTAGCTGCTCAGGCAGCATTTTCACCAGAGTCCTGGAACTCTGCCTTCTCTCTTTCACCTGCTGTATCAGCTCACCTGTGTGCTGGCCTGGGGAGATGTGTCCATGGACACCATCTCCAAGACCACCGCAAAGATTTGAAGAAGAAGGAAGTTGTGGAGGAGGCAGAGAATGGAAGAGAAGTCCCTGCCCATGGAATGCCAGTGAGGAAAATGGGGAAGAGAAGACTGACCTTTAGGTAGAGGAAGAAGAAGAATGTGGGGAGGAAAAGGAGGAAGAGAAGGCGATGGTGAGGCAGAGGGTGGAGATGAAGACCAGGAGTCAAGCGATGAAGATGCTGATACCAAGAAGCAGAAATGTTGAGGCTGACTAGACAGCAAACAAGGAAAAGTTACTGAAGAAAGGCCACCGTGATCTGGTCACCTCCGCTTCCTGTCTCAGAAGCTGACCGTGGTCACCCTTGGGGAGAGAAGCTGGTCCTCTTCACCAACTCACCAAATCCACACAGACTTTGAAATAGGGCAGGGGAAAACAAATCTTCTAAGGCCTTGCTTTTTTTCACTGAAAAGTATTTTAAAGGGATCATGTGTTTGTATTTTTTTTAATTTTTAAACTTTTTATTGATAGCTTCCATAATCAAAGATCATAAGCCATTATGATTCCCTCCCCACCTTCCCCCAACTCTCTTCCCCCTCTCAATTAGTCTCTGATTTGTTCCAGTGCAATCATCTTTCTCCCATTATGTACAGATATCATCAGGCACTGAAAAGTCATGAACATAAAGGCCATTTCTGCATCTGGAAGTTTGCGTTGTAAGCAGCCCTCCCCTTCCTTTGACTCTTACAATCTTTCCACCACCTCTTCCACAACAGACCCTGACTCTCGGGAGGTGTGATAGAGATGTCCCAGTGCTGAACACTCCACTGTCATTTCTTCTCAGCACTGTGGTGTCTTTTGCGTTATCCCAGTGGTCACCGCCATCTGAAAAAGAGAAGAAGCTTCTTTAGACAAAAATGAAAGTATCCTTATCTTGTGAGTATGCTCATTCATTAAAACATGTTTGCATGAGAGTTTAGCCAGACAACAGCAGGTGTTACTCCCCTAGGGATCATGACCTCTCCCAACATAGGGTTTTACTAGGTCTTCAGTACCAGGCATGCTTTTCCTCTTGTGGAGGAGGCCTCCAGTCCAACTAAATAGCATTTGGTCTCCCCCACAATAGATGTGCCACTATTGCCAAGTTGACATATTTGGCCTTGTGAGCCAGTCTTAATATTGCTTATATATAAAAAAAATTAAAGATGGCCTTAAATACTGTTAGAGAAAAAAATGAATTCATAAATCTATAGAATGCAAAGATAAAGAAAATGAGTTCTATTTCTTTACATCAATAAGTCTATTATTGAAATCAATAAAACAATGTTATCTATAATCCATCAAACAGAATCAATATTAAAAACAACAGTTTTATATATTTTTTCAACTAAATATTAGGGAGCCCATAGCCAAGCCCAATAATACATGGTTAAGTGATTTTTGCCCATGTAATGAATACTAAAATTGGGGGAAAAATAGACTCTTCAATAAATAAAGTGTTGCAGAAAGTAGATATGCACATGAAAAAAGACAAAATTGGGATGTTAAACCTTATTAAACAATCAATAAATGTCAGCAAACATTGGGAAGGATATGGAGAAATAAATACCCAGTGCATAGTTGGTGTGAGTATAGATTAGTGCAGCCATAAGTGAAATGAAGCAGAGGTTCCTGAAGGAGTCAAACATAGAACTGCCATAGGACCAGCGATCACTTTTCTGAAAGTGAAGTAGCCACAACACAAGGACATTCCTTTTCACTGGATCACAAGATCAAGAACGCGAAACAAACAAAATGCTATGTCTGCCAAAACTGGGTAGGCGAAGGGATTCTGAGGGGTATGTTTGTCAGGGGATGGTAGCCCTCCACCATATATGATACAAAAATGCAAATCTCATTAATAACAATTATAAAAGTTTCATAACAAGATATAATCCTAGGGTTTTATCAGATATGAGCGTGATTCCAGATTTTACTCAAAATGAGGCAAGATATTGACAAGATTTTTTAGCAGAGAACTTTCCAGACACAGTTACATTTGCAAAGGCTTGTTTGGGCTTTTCTGTGTAGAAATGCATATATTGAAACAAAAGTGAGTGAAGCCTCCACAATATCCAGTTGAACATGATGTTTCCATTTGTTGTAGCAGCAGGAGACTCACATTGAAGTCATTTGTTAAAAGACAACTACGGTACCTGCCATATATACTTGCATTTGTATAATGACTATATTTAGTTTCTGAAATGCTGTTAAAAATTAGCTATAATATAACATAGGCCCCTAAATATAGGACGACTTTAATTTTATCCAGTAATATGCAATGATATAAGTTAAACTTCTTAATTAGGATTAAGACTTTTCTTTCAAAGCTAAACATGTCTTTCAATTTCTTATTTGAAATATCTTGTGATAACATTTTTATTATCTTCCTCAAATGTTAGTTATTATTATTATTACATGAGATGTTATTTTCATTTTCACAAAACTTATTAAAGAATTACTAAGATAAGTGAGAAGACAACATGATTTATGAGTCATTGATGTATGCCCCAAATCATTACTCAAGCATTGTCTGTTTTTCAAAAGGACAGTGACAATTGTACTTGTGATCATTTTTTAAGTCTTAAATATATATTTATTGATAATGAGTTACATATTTAGTGGGCAAATAATGAGTTGTTATCCCCAATTCCCCAATGCCCCCCCCCCATCCCCAATCAGCTGGATATCCTCCTACGTGGGCCGTGTGGATCAGTCCTTGTGGCCATTTTATCAGAGCACGTCCACCTGTGGGTGGCAGGAGGTAAATCCAAAACATATAGGAGATGAAGTCTATCAAGGTTCTTATTCTCAATAGTTCTGTTCTCTGAATTTTTTATGGCAGCAAACTGAGAACATTAAAATTTTATCGCATTACCTCCTTTGGGCAACAGTGATGAAATGCTTTAATTGCAGCATTACTTCAATGCTCGCTCGAATAAAATTTATATTTGCTTCCTCACATCCTTAGATCTCAGCTCCTTTTATTGTTGTAATTATTCTTTTTCTTTCTTGGGTGTTCAAACACTTGAACAATAAGCTCTTATTATTATAGGGTCTGTGCACCTGAGCATAAGTTAGAGACACCTGCCCCCCCACCCTGAGGTCACATTTGAATTCATTGAGCAGACACACCACTCTGCTTTTGCTTCTTCCTCAGAACTCTCTCTAGATAGATAAAATGTATCAGTCTCTTAATGGTTGCATTCATTTAAAAAGTTACTTACATTTTGTAATAATGGTAAAGTTGAAAGCATTTAAAAGCTATAGCAACCTGTATAATAGAATGAAAATGAACAGTGCCTTTTTGTTGCGAATATAAATGAAAATATGGAGAAACCCCAGATTTTGGGTATTGCTGTACATTAGCCCTGATTTGTAGTGCTTGGAAATTTTCCAGAGCTGTGTATATATTCAACTCTTTTTAGCTCACATATAATACTATTACTTTATTGAGGTAAGAGATAAGTAAATTTCCTTATAACTCTCAAATTGTGTCATATTGCAAATTTAAAAATCAAGTCAATTAAAAATTTTAAGTCCAGGAGAAGATATTTTTAAAAAATCTGAATGAAAGACTATGGTGATTAAGTAAATGTTCTTTTGATATAATTCAAAGATCAGAGGTAATACTTGAGTGGAAGTCCATAATATTCTAGACTTCAGCAAGCTCAGAGACTAAAGCTATGTACTCAAAGATGTAAGAATGACTGTACATGTTTGCTAGATACATTTTGTTAATTCTATTTTAAAACTTGAGTCTAGAGAATGTAATCTAAGTTAATATATTTTCCTAGATGTGTGTTATGGTTGATAATTATTGTCAATCAGACAAGTTCTACATTCACTCAGAAAAAAAAAAAAACTGTTGGCATGTCAGTGAGAAATTAATCATCTTGATGGGGATAATTGGGATGGGAAGAAGAAACTTTAACTGTGGTGACACCATTACATGGGTTGGGATCCTAAATCGGATCAAATGGAGAAGGCTAGCTGAGTGTTAGCAGGATTTACTCTCGACTTCTTGATTTTGCACACAGTGTATATAGTTAGTTACTTTTCTCTCCTGTCACCGTGCCTTCCCTACCACAACGGATTACCTTCTTGTAGCCTTACTTCATTACATTGATTATTGATAGTTTTTTTTTGAGCAATGATACAGGAAACTAACACAACATCCTGTGAGAAAATTGTGAGAAATCTTAATTCGCAGAATATGATCACTATACCAAATGTTTATGTGCTGAAATTTGTAAATAATTTAAAAAGAAAAAAAAGGATGAGTTCATATGGTCAGTTAAGCACAATGGTATTTCTTGGGATGATGGTTGGGTTCACATAGCTGTGGTCACACTCCTGGAAATGTAGATTATGCCTTTTACAATTTAATTAATATTTAGTATTAACATTAATGTTTAAATGTGATGGTTGTTTTGTTGTCAATTTACCTGTTTCATAATTTTGGTTGTGTCTCTGAAGTTATTTACAGGAAGGCAGCTTTTCAGTAGGGGTCAGGATTTAAGGAGGCTCAGAGGAGCTAGAAACAGACATCCCTTCCTGGGAAGACAGTGCAGAAAGGAAATTCCAGAGACTCATGAAATCAACTAGTCTGGGAAAGGATTGTAAGGAAATCTCTCTCCTCCCCTGCCTGCCCTGCCTGGCCCTGCCTGGCCCTGCCTGCCCCTCCTGGTGTGTGTGTGGGGAGGGTGCTGGTGATGGTTTTTCTCTCTCGAATTGGATCTATGAAACGGGTCCAGCCTCTTTCACCATTATGCAACTTCCCTTGGATCTGTAGCTTCAATAAATCTTTTCCTCCCATAACTGTGCCTGGTTTAGAGGTTCATCACAGTGGTACATGACTGACTAAGGCATTTAAATATCCTATTCATTCATCAAAACTATTTTTTATTCTAACACTCTACAATAATTTATAAACTATATGTATAATATTTAGTAAGTTTACTTTGGTGGCATTCAATTATTTCCTTACAAATCAACACAAAAGTATTGTACTTAAACTTCCTCATTTAAAAGTATAGTTAATACTAAAGTTTGAAAGGTAAGCTCCAATCATCCCTGAACAACCACACAAAGCATTCCTGTGGTACAGTAAGGCAGTAGCTGGGGTTAGCTAGTTAAAGAATATTATCAGCATCACAGCTAGACCTTGTTTTAATTATAACATTTTATGCAAATTAATTGCAAAAGTTTCTAAGCCAAAATTGGAATAGATTGCAGAGATAATTTGAATAATATCTTTATAAACAGACGAGATCTATATGACCTGAAAAAAAGATAGGCCCTTATTCACCAGTCCAGCTATGAATAAGCTCTCTATTTAAAATAAAATTTAGAGTAACTTGGCATATGCATTGTTAGTTTGTATGCTTTTACATGATGGAATTATTTATAATTAAACTTTTATTAGCTAATTAGAAGTCTACTTAGTTACTGGCTTATGCTTCTGTGAATACACACAGTGTTTACACATGAGAATATCTGTGGTGCTCCACTTCTCTTCACTGATTGAAGGACAAATATTTAGTACACTCAATTATAAGGTGTCTCTTCATTCCTCTTTGGTGCATTTAATCAGCTTATTTCCTTTTATATGCCTTGTTGTTTTGAACTCATATTTCAGCTTTTGATATCTTGGGAAGAGAATTCTATGAATTCTTAGAGAATTCTAAGAAAATGAGGCCATGCAAAGGCAGCATGTGGTAGGCAAACTATTTTTATGATTTCCTGTGTAAATAAAAAGTGGGAAAAAAGTATAATAACAGAAATTCAGTGTACTCCTAAACACACTGATACAGAAAGATTTAACTCCAACTGCATTCGGTTACAGACAGTAATTAGTACTGAACTTTTACAAAGCTAATGGTTGTGAGCACTTGGCTCTAATCATAGAATATTCAATAACTTGTATTAAAAGAGTGAGTTATGCTGAATGCATCATATCTGTAATATGCCTACTTAGGGAATAGTTCAAAAACACTGTTATCCTTTTTTCATGACATATTTTTTGCAGACTTTCCTCACCCTTCCAATGTATTTCACTACTCAATGAATCTAGAAGGTAAATCAAAGTACTGACACTCTCTCTGCTGCATCAGAAGTATCTTCATACTTCAACTCCAACACCACCAGATATGAAAAGTAAAGGTCGAGTATGTTCATGAAACCAGCGATGAATTGTCAGGAAAGGAAAAAGAAAGAAACCAAATATCTTTCTGGAGAAAATGAGAACATTTACAGGAACTGAGCACCTTATATTACTGGCCTGAAGATGAATTAGTTCTTAATAAGTGAGTGCACGTTGAAATTAGCTCTAGGTAAGTGGCAAATGCTTTTATTAATATATTCAAAAATTATGAGAAATATGAATATAGTTGAAAAGCATGAAAAATAATTCATATCACTGTTAGAATTTGAGTTCATGTTACCCGTGTGCTTGCCCAAGGTGAGGCTCACTTAGCTTGATTGGACAAATACTCCTCTTGGTAAAATATTTCCCTATCTTCCCACCATGTCAAATTCCTTTGGCAAAAAGCCCCTACTGTAAGCATGACTCCAGCTGTTATGTTTACCACCTGGTAATGCGAGCTGTGTCCCCAGAGTTCTTAAAACTAACCAACTTCCAGCTTGTCACCTTTCAATCATAGAAAATAACAACACTGTTTTTTCTCAAATTACAAAAAGCCAACATGGTGGTCAGGGAGGCTTGTCTGACCCATCATCTCCCCACTTCACCCTCTTTCATGACAGAACGTGAATTTCGTTAAATCATTTGGTTTTTGGTTTCCATCCAAGCTATATGTCAAGAAGAGAATATGCTGTTCACAGACTCTGAGCTTTGGTGTGACTATATTAATCATAGGGATTCTAGTTCTTCTGAGAATAATATACTTAGAATTCAATAGTCATTTATCTTTCCCCTGGCCAAAACAAAAAGAAAATATCACTCCATGGTTGGACATCTGAAGTGAGCCCTTTCTCAGAGGCATGAGGAATGAGAGAGTCGAGTCCCACTCACAATTTCATCAAGATACAAGAAAGAGGGGCGCCACCCTTGCTTCTTTATGACCAGGTAAATGTGGACAAGGAAGGGATGTTATTGCACCAAAAACTAATCAAAATTGAAAGTGTACCCTACCTGTAAATTTCAGGTTAAGTAATGTTTGGGATTAAGGAATTCTTGTAATTTCTTTTTTTTCTTAGTACTTTCTTACAATAATTATGTGTGTATATTCGTGTTTATAAGATATACTTCACAGAAACTACATCCCTCATTGACTATAGTGTAAATTGAACGACTTACAACTATTCAGCCTGAATAGTAAGAAAACATGTCAGGTCAATTGAAAGACAGACAAAGGGGATGGAAGGAATTGGTGGGGGTAGGCGATGGGGGGGGTGCTTACACAGCAATCTAAACCAATAATGAACAATACCATAAAAATCCCTATTTTCATGCAATAAGATTTCAAGGAAGCTGTGGACATTGTCAGGTAACAGAGGCCCTGAATAGGGTAGGAGAAGCCTAACCCCAAGGCAAATTGCTCTGGCCTGTAACTCACTGTCCTAGTCATTGGTTACTTCTCACACTGGGCTATTGATGGAAGAGACCCACAAGGTCCCAAAAATAAGACAGGCTTATATCATAGCTCTTGAATACCTGCCCCAAGCCAAAGGTAAAACTCTATTGCTGAAGATACCACAGTCTGTCAGCACACAACACCAAGAGACCCTACTTAATTCAGAATGGTAATCAGCCCCAAGATGGTAGCATGTGTAGTGCTGGAAAGTGTTATAGAAGCTACTATGGGAAATTGCCCAGTGATATTCTGAGAAAGCAGAAGTCACTGTAATATAACACTGAGGGTGATGCTATGAGAATGCTGAGCACATGGCTATATGGTAGAGACCAGAAATCAAGAAGGGCTCATCCAAGCAATGGTGGTGTTAAACCTAAATGGCTAATCTATGGCTTGTTAATTGTCTAAGAGATCTGCTCAGTGGCAGGTAAACCTTAACTGGAACTGGGATCCATGGTAAACCCATATGAGGACCAATAATCTGGGCTCCAAGAGGAAACCCTTGCTAACCAGAGATCTACAGAGAGGCTAAGCCCATTTTAATCTTCACAAATTAACAATGTTTGTCTCATTTAACCTATACTGATCTCACTCTCTGTTGGAGATTCTGTATGTATGTTTCAGAAGGAACTGAGAACTGTGGACAACCCAATTCCACCAGCAGGATGTGAGATGATAGTTGGCACCAGGCAGGAGATAAGCCACCCCTAATTTATGATCTAGAGCCCAGAGGAAACCTTTGAGGAAGTGGTGAGATGAGCAAGAGACCTACCTCCCCAGCAAGTCAGATAACCTGAGAAAGGATAATGGAGACAGACACTGAGGATACCCAACATAATCCAAAGCAGAAATCGAGATTCTCTTAAGAGCTCAACAGCAAAGTAGACCTAAATCTCACCCACCATGACTCAGGGATCTGAACGGAAGAGGGGGCAGAAAGATTGTAAGAGCCATGGTGGGGGAGAATACCCAAAGCCATTGCCACCCTAAGCAACAACACACAAGAAATAAAAAAAAAACCTGCCTACCCCTTGTACAATCCATAACCACTACCCCATGGACTGGTTCAGAAAGTCCACTGAGGAGGGCCCCCAATGAGTTGGGGAGAGAGAGGAGCGAAATGAGGTACCATCATAAGGCTAGCTCATATAGTGTATTTAATTAGTGAAAATAAATATGAAAAAAATTATAAAATTGAAAAAAGTATGTCTTCCTCACATCAAGAAGCCATGAAGTCTGTGTTAATTTAATATTTCTGGAAGAAAAGAAAAAGAAAAAAAGATGACTTTTTTAAAGTCCAGGATGCATACCAATTCTATATATTTGTTTACTATCTATGAAAGACAAATATATTTATAGAATCACTTGAGGATTTTATATCCTTTGCTTGGATACCAAAGGTTTTCATGCATAACTATTTTAGTGTATTTCCAATGTTTTGTTTCATTTTTTGTTCACATGACTGAGCAAACAGCTCATTTACTTTGATTGCCTTATAGTGTTTTTGTTGGAAAATATCTTTCAGTTATGGGCTCCATTTTTCATGGGTTTTGTTAGTAATCACCAGAATTGATATATTCAAAATGATACATTAAAATGCAACAGTGTCTCTCATCAGTATATATGAAGCAAACCTACTTAATTTTAAAAGTTAGGTTTATACGTCCCAGAATTCTAGTTCTTAACTTTCTTAGAACCTTAGAAAATAAGGGAAAGGGAACTTTGAAATCTCAAAATAACTGCCCTATTGATAATGAAGACTTATTTAATGATAATAAGATAATGAAGTGGTAACTAATCTACCCTCATCGTCTACTCATAGTAGAGTTCATACCACCTCGGATGCTATCTTAATTTTGTTCCTTTCACAAAGTTCAGTTGTGGCTAAACAAAAACAATCAGTATTTATCAAATGAGCATTCTGAAGTAACGTGGAACATCCCCGCCCTGATGAGGAGCTGGTCCTTTAGCTGAGGCTGGCTCTCATAATGTCATTAATATTTCACTCATCTCAGCTGTGTCCACGCACTTTTCCTTCCTAATTCTGCTCCTCAGATCATTCACATAGCAGAGATTATTTTAGGATAGTGACTGAATGAACACAAGATACCTTAAGGCCTCAGATGGTAACTCATCGACCTTCACTCTAAAGAAAGTCTAAAACCAAGGTTCAATTAAGAGACTGAGGAAATTATTTTTTTTCCTGGAAGAAGGGTCAAAGAGTCCTTGCCACAAAATAAAAAGTGCAAAGAAAGATACCTAAGAATCTATTTATATTTGCAATCACTTTACTACTACAAATATCATGATCCTGGATTCCCTTTTCTATTTGTTAACAATGCTCTTATTTTCGTCTGTAGATGTATGTTTCAAATTGCTTTCATCCATCTTCAAGTTCTCTCTGTTTACTAAAATAAACAGCAATGGAAATCGTTGTCTCATTATATATTAAGATCCTGTCCTGTAAGATGATTCTTTATTTCCCTGGGATCAGACTTTCTCTTTACAAAATGCCATCGACACTAAATGTATGACATTTTATCAGTTAAAGAACTTCATTGAAATTAATGTGAAATCTACAAAGGACATTGTTTAAATTTTTTTCTGATACAGCAGTTGAAACACCATATTTGAAGTTTATATCTGCCAAAATATAAAAATTGCATTCAAAATGGCAACCAGTTTGAAACTTTATTAATTTCCCTCGGATTTATAATTACAATTGATGTTCTTCTTGCCAATATACAATTCTCTAGCATATTTATTAATGTGTTTATATCTAGAAAAAAACTGGACATTTCTTAGAGTATATATTAGCAAAGAAAAATTATAATAAAATATATTTCAAAGTAGTTATATATTTTACAAAATAAATAAAATTTTAAATGATAAAAACAGGGGGCTGGAGAGATGGCTCAGCAGTTAAGGCACTTGCCTCCAGTGCCTAAGGCTCCTGGTTCAATTCCCCAGGACCCACATAAGCCATAAGCCAGACCTACAAGTTGGTGGCCCTGGTTTTCTCTCTCTCTCTCTCTCTCTCTCTCTCTCTCTCTCTCTCTCTCTCTCTCTCTCTCTCTGAAAATAAATATTTTTTAAATCTCATTTAAAAATAAATAAAGAAATAAAGAAATAAATAAAGATAAAAACAGAAATACTGCATTGTCATGAGTTGGTTACTATATAACAAGACAAGAAGTTAAATGGAAGAGATGTATATTCTTCAATCTTATCTCCCCTAAAGAATAGTTCTCAAGAGTCTTTGTGATATTAAAATAGCACAGATTTGAATCCCAGCATCATAGTTAACTGGCAGATTGACAGCAAAATCCTTATCTAACCCATCTGAACCTTAGTTTCTTTATTCATAAAATTGTTAGAAAATGCCTGATAGAATTAGCTGGTGCCTATGTAAGGCAACATATAATACCTAAATTATGTATCAGAATTCCATCCTTACATCAGAGGCCTGAAAAGTAATGGCCACTTCACAAACTTAACTAGTACTCAGACTTAAGCAGATATGAAGAAAACCAGACTCTTCTCAGATTTCTGGCAGGGGAGTGTATTGGGACAAGGGAAGAAAGATCCTCCAAGGAGCTCAGTTCAACTAACAATGCCTCTCCTCCCCAGACAGGAAAGCCAAGAAGAGTTCCCAAACGCTCACTGTAACTAACTTCCACCTGCTTTCATCTCAGTTAGGCTCAATCTTTACTGAGCTCAGGGCAAAGGTTCGGATGATTGGCCTTCCAACTCCACTTTGGGTGCCACAGTGCTGCAGGAGAGTAGGTGGGTTCTCCCACTGGTAAGAAATTAAGAGATGAGAAGACAGGGAAGTGAAAAAAGGAAAAGTTTATTAACAAGAAAAGCTTCTTGGAAGTGGGAAAGGGTCCCAACTAGGTTACCATTGACTTCAAAAGCGGATGGGCTTTTTCTTGTTTTGAGACATCACTCCTGTTTTCCTCCCTAGTCTTTGACCTGATCTTAAAGGACTGAAGGCTCTGTTCATGCACTGTTTTTGGACTCACCAGTCTGATCCCACCTTGGTCCATGTCCTGCCTTGTTTTACACAAGAAAGGAGGTCCTGGCCCCATAGCCAGACATGATGCCATCTTAGGGAAACAGGAACCTTTGCCTGTTTTTGGAAGCAGGAACTTACACCATCCAGCCATCTTAGGGTACCCATTGTTCTGGAGCCCCTAAGACTCAGGGGGCCATTGGTGTCTATAACTTTGTGCACACTTTTACTACTTTTAATAGTATACTTTGAACAGTGTCTCATATTACTTTTAAATCTTGAGCGTCTGTAGGTCAAAATAGACATGT
Organism: Zapus hudsonius; assembly: GCA_004024765.1. Lineage (NCBI taxonomy): Eukaryota > Metazoa > Chordata > Mammalia > Rodentia > Dipodidae > Zapus > Zapus hudsonius. Next base: position 27,660 of record PVHP010006222.1, read on the forward strand.
ACTTGTTACACTGCTGTGCAGGGAGCTTACAGAAGGACACTCACACAGGGATTTGTGGTCAAGTACAACTGCATATTTATAGGAGCACACGGACCTATCAAAGGGATGGAGGCTCTGCATACTGTCTCCTCCTCATGACTGAGTTTTGAAGGGGCTCCCTGAGCCTGGGAAAATATTTTTACACAGGATCTTACCCAGGATAACACCTCAAAGCACCTGGGAAAATGTTCTACCTGTCTGAAGGATCCTATCTCTGATAAGCCCCTTTTGGAAAGGGCTCTGCACCCAACCCAATCAACATTTATATGGTCACCCAGACCCAGGAAAACTTTATCTAGAGTCTTTAAATACCCTCCTAAAAAGCTTTCCAAGGGGACATGACTTCAGACTCAAGAGAAGTCTGTCCACCCTCCACTCCTTGCTAAATAAAGTAATCCTTGTCTGAGCGTGCTCTGTCTAGGCTGGTGTACCTTCTGTCTCAATTTCCTTACAAGTTTTCTCTTTTGTGATGCCAGAGATGTCAGATAACAGGAAGGTAGGCAGCACACAGGATAGGCCTTTGCAACATTTATTCTTATCTTTTCTTGAACACTGATTGCATCCCTCTCTGATCTACAGGACATGATCCAAAGAGGAAAGATATTAATGAAGAGTTCCTCACAACAACAGGAACTGAAAGCGGATATCAAATAAAATACAAAAATTCACTAATTTGTTTCAAGTTAGTTTAGAGTTACATTGAGGAATAATGTAAATCATTCTAAGAAAAATCTGCTCTGCTTTGAATTTTTATCATGTATTTAAAAAAATTTTGTTCACCATAGGTTTTTTCTCTTATAAAGACAAAGAATGGAGATTTGTGGTTAATGTTATCTTGAGAACTCTTTCTCCTTGATTATATAACACCTTCCCACCATGCTCAGTTAAAATGTGTGAGCAGGGTTTCTGATAGCTCTGAGTCCAGCTACCTAGGCAGCCATTTATGGCTCCCTGGCTTTGACCTGCAGAGGCAGAACACGAGAACCAACCCTTTCCGCGCATGGCTCAGATGTAATGGCCGAATCATGCCTTGTATTCAGAAAGGAAGAAAAAGGAGCAATGTTGTGTGCAAGACTTACAGAATGGAAAGCATACATTTTCCTATAGATATATAAACTGAGCAGCTCCTACCATGTATATCCACAGATTAAGAGAAATCATGTGGGAATTGACAGAGGAAGGTTAGATGAGGCAAATGAAAATATTAACCAGTCAATTGTTGACTGGATAATTGGAGCATATATATGGTTTCATGAATCTAGTAAAATTTCCAGATTTCTTTGGCTATGAATACACAGCTTAATAGCCTTCATTGAACTGTGAAGCTAACAGAGAGCACCAAGGACTCTGAAGTAGGTGTTTCTGAGTAAATTAAGAGAAGACACATTCGTGTACATGCATAACTTCCATTAATGCTAATCAATACTCTGCATATAAATCTGAGTACCTCAATGGGATTTATGTATGGACACACAGGTTCACTTTTAAGTTTTCAGTAAGAGAACATTTTTAATGATATTCAAATATTAAATACAGTCTCCGGAAAGTCACTTGTAATTTAAATACATTACAACTTTGGTACATAAAGCAAGTGTTTTAAATTCTTGCATAGAAAAAGTTATAATCTGCTATTCCATTGCAAATGAGGCCATTGTATTAAAACTACTCAGAGAGCAATCTAGCTTTCATATTACCAGGTATTCAATATTAGATTTACTGAATCCTACAACAAACAAACAAACGAAAAAGACTAGATGTGCGTGAGGGGAGAAAGTACAAGATGAGGAGGAATGAAAGAAAAAGATGGTGAAGGAAAGAAATTTGCACACCCAACAACAGAAGAGAAACCTAGCTAGTCTGTGAGATGCTTTACAATGGGCCTTTCTTGTATATTCTTTTCATTTATGAAACCTCAGGCAATATAAAGGGCAGACAAATGCAGTATACTTAATAAACCAAATCAACAGAATGACAAAGTTTATTAATGACAGAGGAATTGCCTTTCCCAGTTTTTCCATACTATGGAAATTCTAAAGAAAATAAAAATTTTAATGTGGGATTTTTAGAAATTAACTCGAGCTAATTTTTTAAATAAAAGGTTCTATGGTATGCAAATTAGCTGAAAATAATTTTTAAAACACTAACCTGATCATAGTAGCACATGATTATTATCCCAGCACAATGGAGGGCAAGTCATGAGTCGAAAACTTCAAGATAGTCTGGGCTACATAGGGAGACTCCATATCTATAATAAAATTGGCATTAATAATAATCAATAATGATATGGGCAATATGGGAAATCATGTGCTCTTTCCAAAATTCCTCCAAGTATTATGCAAATTACTTTTTTTTTTTTTTTTGGTTTTTCGAGGTAGGGTCTCGCTCTAGTCCAGGCTGACCTGGAATTCACTATGGAGTCTCAGGGTGGCCTTGAACTCATGGCGATCCTCCTAACACTGACTCCCGAGTGCTGGGATTAAAGGTGTGCGCCACTACGCCCGGCTGCAAATTACATTTTATATGTTTATATTTGGAGTAAAGTCACGTGAAAAATGTTTTGGTAACCTGATTTAAAATCCCATTTATACATTTAAACATTTGTTTGTGTACATACCACAATAAGACAAGCCTCTCCCTTTCTTCCTTTTCATTCTTCTAATGCACAATTGTTAGAAACTATAATAAGCCAGGCCCTTGGATCTCTGTTATCTCTGGATTTCTGCTTTGATGAGATTTGAGTGATCACTGTGTCTGTTACCATTTCCTTGGAGCTGGTAGTCAGGCTAGCAGTAAGAGCAGTATTTTTCTTGCCACTGCTTTTACAATGTGACCTGGGCCCTGCCAAATATGGTAGAGGTGGTAGGCAGTCAGCTCTCTTTCCTTGTTGTATTGATGGATCCTGAATCTCCTCAGTATTCCCTGTCATCTATAAAACAGATTCTCAAACAAAGAACAGGAGTAGTTTGGGTTAAAGGGTATGAGCATAGTTATTTAAGAAATTTTTTGATGGGTGCTCTTCTTAGCCAAAGAGCAATAGAGTTTCTCTCTGGAGGATATGGGTTTCCTGTACACGGGGCTCTGATTTGGTTCCTGGTACTAGGAATGGTCACCAACAGTATGAATAAGCAGGAGATCTGGCAAGTTCTGAAATCAGCCATCTGTGCAAGAAATACACATTTCTTGTGCAATAGTGGAAGGCAGCCTCTCAAGGACTGGACATGAGATCTTCAGTGACCATTATCACCCGGCGGCTCCTATAACTCTTTCCAGTGCTAATTAGGTGAGCCAGGAGGGAGCTGATTTCCCTCTCAGTTCCAGCATGGTGTCTCTATGTCCTGCGACTGCAGCTTGTGGTGTCTTCAGCAATAGCTCTAACAGGTAACCAAGTGATTAGGCGATGGTCTTCATTGTCTCAGGGACCTTGTGTTTCCCTGACCAACGGAAGCTCACTGTGGGAGGTTACCCAATTCAAGCCCTGGAAATTCCCACCCAGAGCCCATTGGGGTTAAGCTTTCCCCATCTTCAACATAAGGCACATCTGTCTGGGCCATTTCATCTCCCTGAAGCCCCCACCCCCACCCCACCCCGGCCTTTTTGAGGTTTATATCTGGGACAATGCTGTCCAGGAAGAATATTTCTATGGTATTAATTCATGTTTGATTGGTTTTTTGTGGTTCTCCCCCCCCCCATTCCCTTCAACTACTCTCCAAGGACCTTGTACCCTCTGCATTCATTCTTATTTCTTATTTTTTCTATATGTTAACTGGCTTGTCAATAGCCCCATCTCTACTCCCTCTCTTTCTCTCTTTCTCTCTCTCTCTCTCTCTCTCTCTCTCTCTCTCTCTCTCATTTCCCCTTTTTCTTAGCTTTATTCTCATTCCACATGATCAGCATTCCTAATGCTTTCTACCTCTTAAATCAATACAATGTGCTCCAGACTCCAGATCAGGAACCACATATGAGATAATATGTGTCAGTCTTTCTGAGTCTGTGTACCCTAGCTTAGTGTGATTTTTTTCCAACACCTTTCATTTCCTGTAAACTTCATTATTTCATTTTTCTGTACTGATGAGTAGAAAAATCTACTGTGTATATGTACCACAATTTCATTAACCATTCATCTCTGGATGGACCTTTGAGGTGATTCCAGTTAATAGCACTTGTGAATACAGCAACAACGAATATGGTTGAGCAAGTGTCTCTGTAGTAAATAGTGTAGTTGTTAGGTACATGAACAAAAGGGGCATAGCCGAATCAACTGGTAGATCTATTTTCAGCCTTTGGAGGAGTCTCCATAGTGACTTCCATAGAGGCTACAAAAGCTTGTACTCTTACTAGTAGATGATGGTTCCTCTTTCTCCGTATCCCCACCAGCATGGATTGACTTTTATTGTCACTCTGACTGGAGTGAGATGCAAGGTCAAAGTCATTTTAACATGAAGATCCCTGATAGCTGAAGACGTTGATCATCTCTTTAGTGTTGATTGGCCATTTGCATTTCTTCCTTTGAGAATTCTCTGTTTAATTCCCTGTCCCATATCTTTTGAGTGGGTTGCTTGACTTTGTTGTTTAGATATTTGAGTTCTATATAGATTTTAGTTAGTAAACTTCTGTCTGATGTACAGATGGTGAAGATTTTCTCCCATTTTGTAGAGCTGCTGTTTTAAAGAAATCAGCTTATATTATAGACCAGTTTAGCACATTATTCAATGGATGTTTTTTCATTTTTTTTCATTTTAGCAATAGAAAAATTGTTGTGTTACTACATAAGTATGTATGTGTTCCACTGTTGGTATAAAATAATATTTTGATAATACCAAAATTATTTTTGAGCTGTGTGTGGTAAAATTTTATAGATTTTACTTCATGACTTTCCTGTCTCAGTGGCTGAGATTATAGGTTTCAGACAACTGGTTTCCCTGTGTACAATCCATAACCCCCTATCCGATGGACTATTCCAGCAGTCACACTGTTGAGGGCCCCAAACAGGTTGAGGACAGGGAGGAGGAAAATGTGGGTACCATCACAAGACTTACTTATACAATGTATCTAATTATTAACAATAAAATGTTTAAAATACTCATTATAAATTTCATTTTAAGATAATATTCTCTACCCTGGTGGATGTATTTTGCCTCTTCTGGATTGAAGAAGAATTTGTGAACACCTAGGTAACTGAGAAATAAACTGGAAATTTTTGAGCTTCATTTTTCCCCTCATTAAATGCATCAAAATACTGTATATCCAAGAAGAAAACAATAATTTGTAGTTATCTACTAAATAATTGGGTGCATACTATGCACTGAAAGTTCATGTTATTAAGAGTTATTATGTTAATAATATAATAACATAATATTATAATATATATAATATTAATAACATAATAACATGTTATTATGTTAATAAGAGTATTGGTACAGTAAATAGCTTAAATGACAAGGATTCTTAAATGTTGAGACATCTCCCCAGCCCAAATCATATGTTTTTAAGTGATCTCGCTGCCTCCTTGAATCCGACCCCTAGCTTGAGACCAGCATGTAAAATCATTTCCATTTGTGGCTGGGACAACTGAAGACCAGAAAAATAGCCAGACTTTTCAGTCACCAAAAGAACAGCCTCAATGTGGGTAGGAGCTATGGGCTGACACTTAAATTTTGGAATTTTTCTTTGAGCAGCACCAAAATTAATTAAACTGTTTTTAAGCAGCCGACACTTTTAAAAATGAAATACTTCTATATCATGACATCATTGCTATTCTCTTAAGTCTAAGTGATTAAGCACCTGACTCTTCCCAATGAATATATATCTACACCAGTGACAAAGAAATCTCCATATAAAACCTGATCCTACAATCCAAATGCATGCTGCAGAACCACATAGGTATGTGCACATATAAAACTGAATAACTGTGTAATTTCTGTTCATTCATACCATTTGCTGAAACAAATAAAAAAACAACAATTCTTTTCCATGAAGCTTTCTTCCATTTTTACATGTACAGAATCTCAGTTCAATTTTCTTTCTCTGGTAACAGTGCTAAGAAAAAAAAATGTATATATCTGCTAATCCCTTCTAATCTTTTTTAAGATTTGAGATTTGAGAACATTTTAGTTATTAAAATTTGTCACTCAGGCTTTATATATAGCTAACTTAACATTTACATAATCTTCTATGTTTGTTGTAGTTAGATGATAAGACTCATTTTGAAAATAGTTTCTCAGATATCACTTTAAGTGAAAGGTGAAGCAAGGTTATTGCTGATTTCAAAGCACCAGAGTTCATAGTTTGGAAACTTAAATGCCTAATGCAGCAGTGTTAAGATGTGAGAATTTTTTAGAAGTGATGAGGTCATGAGGATTCTGCCTTCTGAAGGCTCAATAGCCTGATCTCAGGACAGATATCAAAAGGGTGGTTGGTTTCTCCTTCCCCTCACACATGTGTATTTCTTATTCTACCCTCCATGAGAGTGACTCTGCAAAACGTTCTTCACAAACGGTGACCACTTAATGTTGGACACCACAGATCACAGATCTATGATAAATTAAGTATTTTTCCTTTAATTCCCCAGCCTGTATTATTTTGTTTTAAAAAAGCCACAACAAACGAAGACAGTTATCTGATATTTCATTTCTGTTTGTAAAAACATTTATTCAAGTTAAAAGAAATTTTGAATTCTAAAAATAGTGTCAATCAAGAGAGAGTTTTAATATACACTGTCAATTTTTCAACACATTGTTGACAAATCTGGCTTATGCTGTGTTATACAAAAGGATGGAACAGCCTTTGTCATAATGTGACCTTGTTCTCATTCTAGAATCCGCAAGACCTAAGATTTTTCACATCTTAACGCTGGCATGGGAGTGGAACGACAGAGCTAAACGACTTTCTCTGCTCATGTAGAAGCCATTCATCATTTGGTATTTCATCACACCTGCATCTGAAAGCTGAACTATGATTTTTCTAGTTGTAATTTAAATTGCATTTTATTGCTACTGTTTTCACTTAGATCTTAAGCAAATCTGGCATTCTATTATAAAGATTACCATAAATATTAATTCTTAATGGTCTTTGATAATGTCAGGGATACAATAAAATTCTGCCTCTTAAGTATAAGTAGTAGCTATCACAGCTTGAAGCAACTTGGTTGTTAATGACTGAGCATTTAATATTCTACCTCCTTTTTTATTTCACAGTTTATTTCAAATTTTATTATTTAATGAGAGTCACTGTGATATATATATATATATATATATATATATATATATGTATGTATATTAGCAATTTAAAAAATTAGGATTCATTACAGTGTCTTTAAATAATTTTTTGGCTTGCCTTTCCGCCTTCTCCTCTGCTTGCCTTATGCCCTGCCACCAAGTAAGCCTCTAAGAAACTATGAGAATGGGAAAAGTGCATAAGGAAATATGCACCGTTTATTCCCCTTTGAGTCTCAGAGTTACTGCAGCAGCTTGGGCAGTGTCTGGTTTCATAAAATTGCATACTACAACTGCATCAGCACAAATGTCTTTAGGACCAGAATGGTCCTAAAGCATAAAGCTGGATTTAGAACCCCACAAGCTTTGTGGTGAGCCAGAGAGAAAGAATTTTTTGTTTGTTTGCTTTGTTTGTTTTCAGAGTGTACTGGCTGCAAAGATAGGCAAAGATGGTGTGTTAACTCATTTTCTGTCACTGTGACAATTCCTGTAAAGAAGCAATATAAAGGGAAGAATAGTTTCTGTTGGTCCACTATTGCAGAGGTATACGTCTGCACTCATTAGCTCTTTTGATTCTAGACTCATAATGAGGCAGAAAAATCAAGGTGTCAGGACCATGTGGAAGAAGTTATGGATCTTACAGTAGAAAAGAAACAGAAAGGGAGTTGGTAAAGAACAGGGACACAATATAGGTGGCAGAGGCCACAACCCAGTGATCTACTTACTTCAACTAAGCAACACTTGTTATCAACTCCAGAACCTCCCAGGAGAACTAGCAGTTGAGAATTCTGCTTTCACAGTGAGCACTGGAAAGTGGGACTTTTGTATTCACCACATAGCATTCTTCTCTTATTTTCCACAAGTGTGTGTTCTTCTCATAGCACGAAATACATTCACTCAATTTTCAGGAGGGCCCAAGGTTTTAGTTCTACTAGCATTGTGCAAAAGTTCAACTTCAAAAAAAAGTGATAAAACAGTTTGTCATGGTTTGATCCAGGTGTCCCCCACAAACAAATGAATGTATTCTGATAGATCGATCCTCAGCTGATGGCAATTCAGGAATTGAACCTCATTAGAGCTGTGTTGTTGGGGGTGGGCTTATAGGATTATAAGCCAGCTTCCCCTTGCCAGAGTTTGGCACACCTTCCTGCCGCTGTTTGCAGTGCTGTGGAGGAGGTGATGTCCACCCCTCTGCTCATGCCATCGTTTTCCCTGCCAGGACGGAGTCTCCCCTTGAGTCCGTAAGCCAAATAAACCCATTCCTCCATAAGCCGCTTTTGTTTGGGTTCTTCCTGCGCAGCAACTAGAAAGCTGACCGCAACACAGTTCAACTTCAAGTTCTCTTTCCAGAATGAAGGTGATCTTTTAAATGTGAGAACTTGTACAATTTTACAGGAGAAGGTAACTTACAACTTGAAATGAAACAGAATAAGCATTCCTATTTAAAGGGGGAAAATGGAGGAATAGAAAGGAAAAACATGGACCTAAACAAGACTGACACCCATCAGGACAAATATTAAATAAAATATCTCCAAGTTCAGCATCTTTGTATGCGATAAGAACTAACCTAAAAAGTTTTGGGAAATATTGTCTTCAATGTCCTCTCTCTTGACCTGACTCTTAGCAATCTGAAACTTTTCTGAGAAGACCTTCCATGTTCCTGGTTCTCCAGCTTCCTGGGATGAACCTTATCTACACATATTTCCATATATCATTTCTTAAGTGTTTTGGTTTCATGAAGCTCTCGGTCTGCACACACTTTAATTTTCCTTTCTGGGAAGTGAAAGAAAGCATCATTAAATTTCTTAAGATTCTTTATCCTAGCTAACTCTGTCAATTTGGGGCAGAGCTTGAGCAATAACTACATATTTGAATGTTGACTGTCAGTAAATTAGAACTGCCAGTCTGGGATAGAAGGAAAATATCAAATTCAAGGGCCATTTATGGAAAAAAAATGCATTCTAAACTTTTGGACTTAAATCTTAAATCTTGGAACCATTAGCAAAAGTGCTTTGTATGATTATAAATGTCCATAAGCAAGGGATTTTATTTATTGTGCCATTTTCTACACTGAGTTTCAATCCTCTGGAGCATTTTTTCACACACTTTGGTTTTCAGACACTCGGGGAAAGGTAAGATATAGCATCAAAATAATATTAGACCCTTCGTGGTTGACTCAGCCATGCTTCAGGGATGCCTAATGCAGCTTTGGTTTCGCTGAATCCCAAGGAACACTTACAACAGCATATGGCCCTCCACACACATGGGGAACTTGCTTATAATCCTGCTCATTCTAAACCCAGGGAGTTGGCTCACATCTATAATTTTAGCAGTCGGGAAGCTGTGATGGGGGGCGGTTGCTCTGAGTTCAGGGGAAGCCTCAGATAAGCAAGATACTCTCTCAAAACCATAGCAGAGGGCTGGAGAGATGGCTCAGCGGTTAAGGCCCTTGTCTCCAGTGCCTAAGGCCCTGGGTTCAATTCCCCAGGTCCCACATAAGCCAGACCCACAAGGTGGTGGCCCTGGTGCGCTCTCTCTCTCTCTCTCTCTCTCTCTCTCTCTCTCTCTCTCTCTGCTTGAAACTGAATAAATAAAATATTTTTAAAAACCAAAGCAGAAAAGATAAGATTAAGGTGAGATAAACTTATAGGATAAAAATAAATGGTTGACAGAAACAGGAAGGTGTGTGTGAATGCACTTGTGAACACATATACATTATTTTCAGTTAGCGTTACTTAGAGGAAGTATTAGTGTGAACATGTACACCTGCAATGCTGTCATTTAAAAGTGATGTATGAACTTTAATACTGAAAGACAGGCTCCTGTTATATCAGCAGCAGACAAGAAGGTTCCCAGGGAAACAAATGACCAGGGTTGGTACTACCCACACATGTTTTCTGGTCTTCACCTTTGAGGGTGTATTTGTCTTGTCCCTGTGAATCAAACACAGATGGCAAGATTCTGAAATTTTGGTAAGGGTTGTACTTTCAAAAATCAAATTAAAGAGAAATAGTCCTTTGAATTCTTTTTAGACAATTATACATTTAACACTAATTTATTTTTAAATACAAAGAGTGGTTACACAATGTGAGAAATAGAACTTACACACACACACACACACACACACACACACACACACACACACACACACACATCTCAAAATGTCCATGACTATATCATCAGCAATTGAGGAGGCTGAAGCAGAAGCATCTTATGTTTGAGGTCTGCCTGAGCTACATGGTGACCGCATAGCACAAGAAAAAATTAAATTAGTAATAAAAGTAATAAAAACACAGTCATTCCTTCCAGATTTTAGTCACATTCTTAGAATAAGTCAAAAAACATAGATTACTCTAAATTTCTGTTCTTGCTTACCACATTTTTATGTTATGAAAGATGATTAATACAGTCTGCTATTATTATGTGATATACTAAAACTTTCTTTAATGGACATGAAGAAATTTCAAATATTTATCATTACACAATATTCCATTTCCTTCAGCTCTTTGGTTATCTAGCTTCCTTTACTTTAAGTAAAACAAACTGTAGGCAGCTTCTTCATTCCAGGGATTGGTATACCATCCTATTTCTGTTGTCCTTCTGATATTGGTCAGGAGATGATGTCCAGCCTCTGCTCATGCCGCATTTCCCCTTGCCATCACAGTTTGCCCTTAAATCTAAGACAAAAAATAAGCTCTTTCCTCTAAGAAGTTGTTTGGTTGTTCTAGCAACATGAAGATGAGTGCAACACTAAAATAGGTGCCAAGAAGTGGGGTCATTACTGCTAGAAACCGGACTCTCACTCTTGCTCCCTCTCTTTGGCTTTCCAACCTCTCATTCCCTTTCCTTGGCTTTCCCTCCTCTCACTCCCTTTTTTAATTTGATTTTTTAAAATTTTAAATAGAAACTTGATATGAATAAATCATGTGTTATGTTGATACCTCCATTTCCCTCTTCCCTCCAGCCACACATTCCCCTGTAGGCCTTTCCTCAGTGGGATTGCTGATAGGTTCCATGGGGATTGTGTTGTGAGAGCAACTGTCAGTCATTGGAGGGGTTGCGGACAATGCTTCTGGATATTTCTCCCACCATGTCTCTTACGATCTTTCTGGCCTTCTTCAGCACAGTTCCCTGAGCCATGTTGGTTAACTAAGTCTACTTTGGTGTTGAGCTCCTAGAAGCTTCTAGATTTCTGTGTTGGAATGTTTTGAGTTTCCATGGTATCTGTTTTCTTCATCCTGACCCAGGTCATCAGGCTCGCTGTGGAAGCAGCACTCTTACTCATCTCTTCACTTTCTCTGTAGTTTCACCGAGGCCCTAACTGATGTGTTAAGGGTGGCTCATCTCCTACTAAGGAGTCAGGTATCATTTCTGATCTTATTGGTAGAATTCCATTTTATAGGGTTCTTGCTGCCTTCTGGATTTCTCTCCTGGTGTACTGGTGTGGCTACAAGTCCACCATCTTCTCCTCTATGGTTTTCTAAATTCTGCCATGGGGAAATTGGGCAAGACAGCTCTTCACAGGAGCACAGAAGCCATGGCAGCAGACAGAAGACCAGAGGAGAAAGCTGCAGAGTGATGAGAGGCCCAAGAAGGAAGCGTTGGGACAGGCAAAAGGCCTGAGAAGAAAGCCAATTTGATTTATTCAAAGAAAAAAATGGCCACAGTGGACAGCTGAAAAGTGCTACACACCAGGCCTGGCTTGAGTCTTGAGAAGAACCTGACTAAGAAGATGCCACCAGCTGGGCAGCTTCTTAAGGAGAAAATACCAGGGATCAGCTGAGCAGATCCTTAGCAGCTTCAGGTACCCACCCTCCCCCACCTAAATTGCCAGAATCAGGAACCCCTGGAGAACTGGGGACCCCAAAGGACTTACACTTTCATTTTTAGAACAATACACAAGGAATGAATGAAAAGAAATATTGCATAATTAACCAACTGTATCCTATTACATTTCTTCACAATTTTAAGCCATTTTAGAGTTGAATATAAACACTCACTTTCTAAGGATCTTAAGTGCTCTTAAAACAACCTATGACACCTCCTTAGAGAGAGCATGTCAGAAGTCTTGCTAAGTGGAGCTTTGAAGACTTATTTTCTATGTTACCTCTGCCTCTACACAGGTAGTATGTGATGGTTCAATATTCTCATGTCCTTCCTCTGAAAAGAAAAATTTAAAAAAAAGAGTATGTTTCTACTAGCTCTGGCTGGTCCAGTACTATTTAGGCCCCAGTTTGTCTTAAACTAACAATACTACTTCATCTCCCTAAGTGTTGGATTTACAGGCTTGGGCCACTGTCTTTTAAAACCAGTTTCAATAGGTCTATTTTATAAAACTAGGCTTCATATCACTAATTCTTTTAGACAGCAAATGCTGATCACTGCTCTTTAAGTAAACACAAGGGAAATGGAATGTGGAAATAGTTTAAGGGTGTCTTCAGGTAAAAAAACACTACTTTCAGATTCGGTTTGCCATTATTTACAACTCGAATAGAAACATTATTCTCCAAAAAAAATATCTTGGTAACTTGAAGATAATACACATGTAACAATATCCTCTGGTTCTAAGTAGTAACTCAAGGACCAAGCAGAGTGGCTTTTTAGAGTTATGTTTCAGTCAGTATAAGCCGTTAAGAAGAATTAAATCGTTAAATATGAGACAGGGTGTGTTGGCACATACCTTTAATCCCAACACTTGGGAGGCAGAGGTAGGAGGATCGCCATGAGTTTAAGGCTACCATGAGACTACATAGTGAATTCCAGGTCAGCCTGGGCTAGATCAAGACCCTACCTCATAAAACAAAACAAAAAATGTTAAATAGGGTATAATTCATTTGATTCTATTCCTGGCATGTATATGCTGTAGACACCATGATCTGGCCTCCTGATGGTACATCCCGGATGACTCACTCATGAGCCAAGGCCAAATCAGTGGATCAAGTCAGTGATGGGTGGCCAGGCTATAACTGTAGCAGCTATTCAAAACCAGTGGCTGGGGAACAATGGTTATGGGCAATGTTAAGGACATCTTCAGGTCAGAGAAAGCATAACTCCTTGGGTGGTGAATGATGACAGTACAGCAAGCTGATCCTGAATGAAGAAGCTCCATATTATAGCTGGAGAATGGGAGGGGCCAAAGGGGAACCATGGGAAAAAACATCTCTACCCAGCCTTGAAAGTGGGAATGATGTCAGGATACAACTGGCCAATTACAAGATGACCCCAAAAGTTCACAGATATCTAGGGTGTGTTGCTATCCCCTATAAACAAAGTAGAGCAGAGATAGGTGCATTCCCAAAAATGCATGCAGAGGAAACTACAGAGTGGCCTACAGTTTTTCTATTTCCACTTGTATAAACAGACTTTGAAGCTGTCTATACTGTATGTGATTGCTGTAGTCACAGCAAGAAAAGTAAAGTGCCTTTAAGAAAGGGAACAGTAAAGTCCCATTTCTAGTCACCTTAATACTATGCACTCAGACAAAAAAAATGGACATCTCCAGACCTCTCGCCGTTCCTCAACCTCCCTGAACTCATCTGTAAAGTACTATATACTTCCTTTGAGGCACTTCTTGAAGGCCAGAGAACAGAAACTCTTCTTCCTTCAATTTCATGTCATGCCCTTTTTTTTTCAATTCTGAAGACAAAATGTTATAAGAAAATGAGTATCCATTGCCCAGACCATGTGCCTTCAGGTATTCTCTGTCCACTGTGTTGGCCAAGTTGTGCTGAGAGGAAACTGAGAATTTCAAACAAGAACCCACACTGCAATGGTAAAAATAAAGTTTGTGAATGCCATTATGACAAAATCAAATGCTTTAGAACTTGGCCACTTTTACCAAGATACCAAGACACTCTATAATGACATACAATTTTTTACCAAAATATTATAATTAAATCTATCCATATACACAGAGGTACAGATCTGTTCTTTTCAAATAAGCACAATGATCCTACAAGATGTGTGTTTGTACACCCAGAATAGCACACTCAAAATTCCAAAGCATTGTTCTCCGCATGGTTCCACTTCAATGACATATAAATTGCCAATATTACTGCACATGAGGTTCTCCATCTTACTTAATAATACTGTTATACAATGTTGATATTATCCTATATTACATCTTTTCCACCTGTTGTATTTGTTTGTTGTTTTTATGTACAAATGCACAGGTGTCTTACTTCTTGATGCCTACACTAGACAGGTAGAAAACACACAAGATATCATGTTTCGTAGATGTAATAAAATGTCATGCAAAATGTCATGTCAGATACTGACTATGCTAAGTCAACCATAACAGTGTAGAACATGCTTTAAACATCCAATTAAGAATAAATTGTTGCAAATACATTGACACCCATGGAACGTGCTGGTATGTGCTGAATTTATATGACAGCAATTAAAGGGACTAAGTATATGATTATTCAAACTAAAAAAATAAAAGGGGGAAAGATGTAGATTTGGGGGCTACTTAGCAGATGATTTATCTCTGTTAAAACTATAAAACATATTTGAGATTTTAAGGAAATTATTAATGTATTAGAAATAATTCCCTATACTGATTTGAAAATGTACAAGAATATATGAAGATTAGTACCATAAAGTTTATTAATTTAGGATTAAGAGTGTGTTGACAAATGTTAAATGTTGTATTTGTATTTTGGACATTCTAACACAAATATAAAACTATAAGCACCCAATGTTAACATTGATTTCCCATTTAGATATTGGATGTTTTATATCCTATTGACAGAATCTTCAAGGTTTCATCATTGCTTTCAACACTATTGTTTCTTACCAAAATGTTCATGAAATTTAAAAATCTGATATTAAAAGTAGTTATTTCTTTTTTTGGACTATCCTAAAATTTTCCAGTTTGGAATGATTGCCAAATCTCCAGGGCATTAAAGATATATAGAGTCCCTGGTGATTTATTTTGACAAAAGATAATTTTACTTATGGTAGAAAACCCTTTAACATTCAGATAGTAACAACAACAACAACAAAACTATAAGCAAACATAAAATGTGTGGAGGGTACAAACTATTTCTTAATATAAAAATATAACACTTCAATTTTTCAGTCAAGTTCTTGATAGTACTCAGAAGCATTTGTGTTTTGTAGTTGTTAATGTATTTATGTAGTGGAAGAAGACACAGCAGCAAATAAATAAATAAATAAATAAACAAATAAATAAATAAAACCTCAAAACATTTCAACTCCTACAATTAGAAATCTTCAAGTTTGGCTG
Source organism: Zapus hudsonius (assembly GCA_004024765.1). Classification (NCBI taxonomy): domain Eukaryota; kingdom Metazoa; phylum Chordata; class Mammalia; order Rodentia; family Dipodidae; genus Zapus; species Zapus hudsonius. The sequence goes on from PVHP010006222.1 coordinate 43,161, forward strand.
CTTCAAGTTATTGCTGCTGCTTGGAAAATATATCTTACATTCACTTTTAAAATTCACTTTAGCTGTTTGTCATATAACTTAATACTTAGATTGTAGCTAAATTAACAATATTTATAAAATGTTATTTCTTTGGGTAGACGTGTTTGGCATGATAGCTTTCATCTGAGAAGACATTAAGGACCAACAAAAGGAATAATGTGAATTCCTCATTGTGCAATTCTGCCTGTTGGTAATATTAAGCCATGAATTAGTCTACTCAGTTGCAGTCCACGGTTCTATGTATATTATTGTGTAAAAAAAAAAAAACAGGCATACAATGTCCAGCTGTTTCCCGCTTCTTTTTTAAGAGCAGTTTAATGATTGTGGATAGAGATGATGGTCAGTATGATATGCAGAACATAAAGGAAATGTTCAAAATTTCAGTTAACACTAATGCCAGTAATTAAAGACATTAGAGTAGTAACTAAGATTATTACTTGAGCAATATATATCTATATCTATCTATCATCTATCTATTATATATACAAACTTTATCAAAATATTGTACAAAAAGAATGAAAGCAGTATTTGTGTTGATTTATATTTTGACTAAATAAAACACAGAAAGAGCAATCAACTGAGGGGGTCAGTGTATGCTGAAATAAAGTTCTAATGTTCAAACTGTCTTCCTCTTCCCTTATACTAATCAAATGCTATACAATGTCCTTAGAGGACTCATTATGAAACGTCATTATGAAATGTCAAACACAGCTTTAATGGATCTGGAAGGGACATATATGAGAAAGTAAATTGAAAGGTGAGATTTCATCTTTGTTTTCAAAAATAGTTTTAATTTTTCTTCTTATAGAAAATGTTAGGATCAGGGCTGGAGAGACGGCTCATTGGTTAAGGCACTTGCCTCCAGTGCCTGAGGCCCCTGGTTCAATTCCCCAGGACCCACATAAGCCAGACCCACAAGGTGGTGGCCCTGGTGCTCTCTCTCTCTCTCTCTCTCTCTCTCTCTCTCTCTCTCTCTCTCTCTCTCTCTCTCTCTCTCTCTCTCTCTCTTTCTCTCTCTCTCTTTCTCTCTCTGTCTCTCTCTCCCTCTCTCTGCTTGAAAAATGAATAAATAAAATATTTTTTAAAAAAGAAAATGTTAGGATCAGTTTCATACATATATCTTAACCCATTAATTTTTGCAGCTTTCCTACAAAGTCCATTGATACAAGTCTGTGAGAAGAGTTCATTGATCATCTGATCTTAAATTGTGACATCATCCATAATCCTTCACCAAAAAGAGCTCAGCATGCCTGGATATGCCACTGGTCATCTTCAATAGCAGTCAGCTTTAAAACCTGGGAGACTTCTGCTACCGTCACACACTTCTTGTCATCTTGTTCATGAGCAAAAATCAGCAATCCAGCTTTGCTTAGGTCCACATGCACTGACATTCTGTCTGTACAATCCATAACAACTATTAATTTCATGTTAGTACAGTAAGTGCTCCAGGACGAACAAAGAGATTCTTGGCCATGGATATCCCACATTAGGGAACGTGTATCATTCATCACTGTCTCTTCTACATTACTTCCGGCCATAGGAGATGAATGGACAACTTCATTCATTGAAAACTGGTAAAGGATGTTAGTTTTCCCTGCATTATCCAACCCAACAAAGATAACTTTGTGCTCCTGGTGACTGAACAGTCTATAGATTCTGGTGAAGAGAATTCCCATTCTTGGGCAGTGTACCCTTCAGCCATCCCAGCCACCTGTCCTCCCCTGGCTCAGGCTGAGTGACAGATTGATGCACCTGAGCCTCCGCCTCTGCTGCTGTTCCATGCTGACCATCGGCTCTCTTCCAGAGAAGCTGAGGGATGTCAAAGTCCAGGCTGCCCTGCTGCAAGGGAGGCCCTGCAGCTGCCTCAGGAGCACTCACCTGGCTGGTGGATGGGTGTGCTACAATCCTGTTCCTGCTCTTCTCTGCCACCAGTATTGGCAGTGTGGTGTTGGCAGGGACCACGTGTGCGGGGAAGGATTGGAGAAATTTTTGCTGTTGATATCTCTCTTTTTTTGTCTTTTTTTCTGTCATTATTGAGGGCAGGGTCTCACTCAGTCCTAGGCTGACATAGAACCCAGCCTAAGCCAGAAATCTCAGCCTCCCACTCATCAGGATTAATGGTGTGAGTTAACACACACCCTTAGGAACTTTGGCTTTGTTAGACTACCTGTTTAATCCCCACTCTCCCATACATATTCTGCCCAGTTGGATATTAGAACTGTATTTTGTTTAACCCAGCCTACTAGAATATTTTCATAGCAAGAAACTACAACACCTTGCTGGGCGTGGTGGCGCACGCCTTTAATCCCAGCACTCGGGAGGCAGAGGTAGGAGGATTGCCGTGAGTTCGAGGCCACCCTGAGACTACAGAGTGAATTCCAGGTCAGCCTGGGCTAGAGCGAGACCCTACCTTGAAAAACCAAAAAAAAAAAAAAGAAACTACAACACCTTGAATCATGGCTGTTTTCACTCTGGAAGTAATTTAAGAGCTATCCTTGGCATCTTAGGCTCCCACCCTGAAGATATAGAACCTCTGATCTACATGTCTAAGAATACAACAGTTAATTTGAAAATAGAAGCATTGAATGAACTCAAGATGCAAAAGTCTTGATTGTACAAGAAACACTGTGAAGACTCCTGAGCAGAATGGACATAGAGCTACCAATGGACCTAGCTATCCCTCTACTAGGTATCTGCCCGCAATTGCATAACTATGTTTATAGCAGCTCAATTCATAACAGACAAGATTTGAAATCAACCCAAATGCCCATCCATGGATGAATGGATAACATAACTGTGGTATATTTACACAATGGAATTTTACTCAGCTGAAAGGAAAAATGAAGTATTGAAATTTAGAGAAAAATGGTGTGACTTGGAACAGACCTTACTAAGCGAACTCTCAAAAGAACAGAATCAAATGCCACATATTCTCTCTCATATGCTGTTCCTAACCAGCTTAACCAAAAACTCCATGCAAAACAGTCAAGAGAAGTGAGAGTTTATGAAAGAGCGGTAAGGAAAGCGGTGGTGTTCAAGGGGATGACTTAAGCATGAAACTAAACCGAAAATCATTCTAAATCATTAAATCCTCACTTGTATACTTTAACCTATTGAGCAAGTAGTGGGCATCATCTGGCATGATGGGCCATGAATAGAAGGGGAATGAGTCTAAGCCCATGAAAAATTGATCAGTCCTACAATTCCTGGCCCCAGTCACTGGCTCCTTCCCTCACTGAGCTGTTGACCAAAGAGACCCATATGGTCCCAAAAATAAGACAGAATTCTGTCAAAGCTCTTGAATACCCACTCCAGGCCTGAAGTAAGAGACTGTTGCTGAAGAAACCCCAGAAAGCCATCTATCAGCAACAAGGCACCCTGCGAGGTCAAAATGGAAAGCAGCCTCCAGATGGTAGTTAGTTCAGTGTTGGAAGGTGCTGCATAAGCTGCCAGGGGAAGCTGGTCAATGATAGATGGAGTAAACATATACCACTGATATGAAACACAGTCTGCCACCATGAGTAGGCTGAACACACTTCCTACTGGGAGAGAACAGGGAACCAAGACACAAACACTTGTGAAATGGAGTAGCCTAAGCCTGGGGGAGGCAATCAACAGCTTTTAATTTGGCCAAGTAATTCACTCAGTGACAAGGAGCCATTGACTGGATTTGGGTACTCAGGGCGAAATACATTGGGAACCAAAATCTTAGGCCCCCAAAGAGAAATGAATTTTACAAGTGATTTACAAAGAGGCTACTCACAATAGAATCTAGCCAATTCAGAAATGTGTATCTCAATTAACCTATACTGATCTCACTCTCAGATTCCGTTTGTATTTTTTCAGAAGGCAGCAAGAGAGATGTGGTCTTTCCAACCCTACCAGTGAACTGCAGTCCCATAGCTGACATCCTGGCAAGAGATGAGCCACCGCAGACCTACTGTGGAGGATCCATTTGGCACCCCACAGAGAGTGGTGGGATAATCAATAGACCTATAACCATAGTCAATCAGTCTACCCAGGATAAGCCATCAAGATAGACACCAATGATTTTCAACACGACCTAAATCAGAAGTACAGAGGCGCCTAAGACCAACAATAAAGCATTCTAACTGGAGTAAGGTGGCATCTCATACTTGTTTCTATTTGCATATACCTGGTTATTTAGCATGTTGAACATTTTCTTAAGAGAGAATTGTCATTTGTATTTCCTTCTTGTGAATTCCCTATTTAGCTCTCTGCTCCATTTTTTGAGTGGGTTATTTGGCTTTTTATTACTTAATTTTTTGAGTACTTTGTAGATTCTAGATATTAGGCCTTGGTCTGTGGTGTAGATGGCCAAGATTTCTTCCCAATCTGATGGATGCTTGTGGACTTTGTGTATGGTAAGTTTGTCTGTATAAGAGCTTTTTAACTTGATGAAAGATTACTGTCTTTCTTGAGCTATTGCTGTAAGGTTCAGGAAGTTTTTCTCCACTCATATATCATGGAGAGTTCCACCTATGTTTTCTTCCAGGTTTTTAAGGTTTTCTGGTCTTATTTTTAAGTCTTTAATCCATTTGGGGTTGACTTTTGTGCCTTATGAGAGGAGTGGGTCTAGTTTATTTTTTACCTGTGTTTTTTCATTTGTTGAAGATGCTATCTTTGTTCCAGCATATATTATTGTCACCTTTTTCAAAGATCAAGAAGCCATAGTTTTTGAACTAAGGGCTGAGTCTTCAAGTCCATTCCATGGGTCTTTCTGTCTGTTTTTATGCCAGTACCATGCAGTTTTTGTTACTTTGGCTTTGGAGTATAACTTTAAATTGGCTATGGTGATACCTCCCAAAGGTAACACATGTTTACTGTGTTTCTATAAATGGAAGTTACAGTTATTGTAGCAAGAGACAAATACAAGGGATACAAATTGGAAAATATTAGGTCAAATTATCATTCTTTGCAGACAATATGATTCTATACAAAGAGAACTCTAACGACTCTACTAGCAAACTGTTAGTGCTGATAAACGCCTTCAGAAAAAAATAGAATGATATAAAATTAACACACTTAAGTCAGTAGCCTTCCTATAAACCAAAAAGAAATGTACTGAGAATGAAATCAGGAAAACACTCCCATTCACAATTGCTTCAAAGAAAATAAGGAAATAAAGTACCTTGAAATAAACCTAACCAAGAAAGTGAAGGATCTCTACAATGAAAACTTTAAAACACTGAAGAGAGAATTTGCAGACGACACTAGGAAAGTGAAAGATATCCCATGTTCATGGTTGGAAGAAGTAATATTGTGAAAATTTCAATCTTATGGAAAGCAGTCTATAGATTTAATGTAATCCCTATCAAAATTCCAGTGATATTCTTCACTGAAAATAACCTAAAATTATTTGGAAGCACAAAAAAAAATCCTTTAATAGCTAAACCAATTCAGAGCAACAAAATAAGACTGATGATATCACCATGCCTGATTTTAAGATATATTTCAGAGCCATAGTGACAAAAACAGCATAATCCTGGCACAAAACAGACACATAGATCAATGGAATAGAAAGAGGACCCAGATGTAAAACCAGACAGCAACACTCTTCTGACTTATGACAAATATGACAAAAAATATTTACTGGAGAAAAGAAATCCTTTTTAACAAACGGTGGTAGAAAAACTAGACATTAATACATAGGTCAAAAATAGATTCATGTCTCTCTGAGTGCATAGGAAGCAAGTCCAAATTGTGCAAAAAACTTAATATCAGACCTGAAACTAAAAAGCCACTGGAGAAAAAAGTATGGAAAACACTTCAATATATTCAGAAACCCTAGGGGAATGAATGTTGTTATCTTGCTAAATGCATCTATTATGCCCACCAAACTGCCCATAAATCATGTGTTATGTTTATGCCCATATATCAATGTTACTCTCATTTTTGAGTAGAGAAGCTTCTTTGTGAATGGCAGTGAACACTGGGGAGACACAAAACTAGAGTCAAGTGCTGAGTGACAATGGCGTATTCAGCACTGAGACTTCTCGATGACACCCACCAGAATTCAGGGAACAATGCAGAAGAAATGGTGAAAAGAATGTAAGAGGAAAAGGAAGGCAGGACTGCTTATAGTACTGTCATCCAGACTCAACATGGCCTTGATATGCTTCACCTCACCGTACCTAACACTTCTCCACAAGACCTTCTTTATAGCAGAAAACATGAGGAATCAAAACACAAGAGAGACTGACTGCAACGTAGAAGGAATTTGATGGAACGTAGATTTGGGAGGGAGAAAATGGGGATGATGAGTAGGAATTTTCATGGTTTCTTATCTATATTGATAGAAGCCATCAATGAAAAGTTTTCCTTAAAAAGTAAGTGTGACAGTGGCACTCCTGGCTAATATTTTTTAACAGCACTCTACCCATCTCACAGTACAAAGAACTTGATTCTTCAGTTATGTTTTCGTCCAGCTTCGTTCACTGTTTTATCTATGACTCCAGATTTTCAGCAAGTTTAAATTTTGCTCATCTTAAAAAATAAAAATAAATAACAGTGCTGGAGATATTACTCAGTGGTAAAGGCACTTGCCTTCAAAGCCTAGGCACCCAGGTTTGATTCCCCAGTACCCATGTAAAGCAAGATGCACAAGGTGGTGCATGCATGTGGAGTTTGTTTGCAGTGGCTAGAGGCCCTAGAACACCCATTCTCTCTCTCTCTCTCTCTCTCTCTCTCTCTCTCTCTCTCTCTCTCTCTCTTTCTCTTTCTCTTTCTCTTTCTCTCTCACTCTCTTTAATAAAATTAATATTATAAAAATAATTCATTTGAAAAAATACATAACAAAACAATAAACAAAACAGAAGAAAAAAACACTTCCCTTTCTTTCACATTGACCTATGTTAGTTAGATTGAATGTCCCCCCAGCAGATCCAAAAGTGTGAAAGTTTTTCTCTAGCTTCCTGGCTGAAGGAGGTGTCACCTTGGCCTGGCCTTCACCCCTAAGGTGTTTCTAAGGTGCATGTAAAATTCCAGGTATACATATGCAAAGAGAAGTCTGAAGTCAGTCCTGAAAGTCCTGCTGTTTTTATGAGTTAGAATTGTAATGTGCTGGCTGGAGGTGATGGATGGGTTTTATTCTCTCTTGGATCTGACAAAGTGGGCCAGCCTTTTACTTCATTATCAAACTTCTCCTGAATCTTTTACTTTAATAAATATTTTTCTCCCAAAACTGTGCCTGGTCTGGAGATGTATCCCAGCGGTGTGTGGCGGACTATGACACTACCACACAATCCAACCCCTTTAAAAATGAGACAATTGTGATATTCTCGCCCATCATTCACTATTTTATATTTCTTGTTAGTTAGTTAGTTAGGAAGTGGGTAAATTTCTGATATTATATCAATTTATTATTCATGACTGTGTGGTGAATATGAATATTTCTTTTAAAAAGACCATATTCAATTCATTATGGACTCTCATCTCCATTAAAACTGCCTGGGGTCCTTCCTTCCTTGGCACAGTGGGTGCTGATTTCTGACATTCCCTGGAAATTATGCTCTAAGTCTTTTAATGGTGGTAATTCTTTCAGGCTAAAAAAATAAAATTCTCCTGGCCTGAATGTTAGACAATTCTTGCCATTTTTCTTTTACTCTGCATACTCATTAAGGTTAATCAAATTTACTCTCTGGCTTTAATTGGTTTTATATTTGATGGATCAAAATCTATACTTAGGGGCTCAGAGATAGGCCTGTGGATGAAACACTTGTCACATAATGTGAGAGCCAGGGTTGATTTCCCCAAAACACTTATAAATGCTATGTGGCAGTGACTACCATGTCTATTACCAACAAGTTGGAGGCTGTGACAGAGGATCCCACAGGCAAACTGGGGAATTAGATTAGCTGAATCAGACAGTTCTGGGATCAAGTGAGAAATTCTGCCTCAATAGATAGTTTTAAGCAACCATGGAAGACATTTAGCATAAACCAGTGGCTTTCACAAACATGTACGTATATGTATACATACACACACACACACACACACACACACACACACACACACACGTTCCTCCACACATGTGAACATGAATACAACCTACATACAAAATATTCATGCTACTTAAAAGTAATCTATTCTGATATCTATTCTTAATTCTGTATTTTGAATGATATGCAAATCTGTATTTTTCCTGGTCTTTCATTCCATATACTACTGTTATAGTTAACATTCATGTTGATGTGACAAAGAACCCAACAGAAAGCAACTGATAAGAGGAATGGGTTTATTTTGGCTTACAAACTCTATGGGAAGCTCCATAATGGCAGGGATAACAATGGCTTGAGCAGAGGGTGGACATCACCTCTGCCACAGCACTGTAAATTGTGGCAGGAAGGTGTACCAGACACTGGCAAGAGAAAGCTGGATTTTAACTTCCATAAGTCTGCCCCCAACAACACAGATCCAAAAAGGTTCTAATACCCAAACTGCCATCAACTGGGGATCGATCATTCAGAACACATTTGTTTGTGGGGATACCTGGATCAAGTCATGATATCCCACCCCTGGCTCCACAAAATACTAATCATACATGATGGAAAATATAATGTGTTCAGCTCAACTCCACAAGTCCCCATGGTTTTTCTTTCAACTGAGCCATAATACCAAAAAAAAAAAAAAATCACAATGGCACAGAACATTCACACTTCAAAAGTTAGCAGTGGGCATGGCGAAAAACAGATTGAATCAATACAAGATTTAAAACAAACAGAGAAGACATCAAACTCTTTCTCCAAGTCCCATAATTATAAACAGTGAAAGTCTCTTAGAGTTCCAATTCCACCCCTCGAGCTTGGCTACTCACAGTCTGGGAAAACTTCATCTGGTGCTGGAAGCTGTCATTGGCAGCCATCCCATAGTCCTGGCATTTCATGGGGTCTCCACTACAATCTACAATTCATCCTCATGCCTGCATTGGCCCTCCACACAGGCAATCCAACACATCTGCTTCACACTGCCCATGGCCATTTCCAAAACAAAACCATATTGCAAATCCAATGAGCCTCTCTTCCAGCATTTTTTATACTCTGTAGTGTGTGTGTGTGGGGGGGGGGGGGTTTACAAACTTTTTAATTCAGGTGGAAATAAAGCCAATTTAGAAGAGCAGGAAACTTCCTTCAGCTTTCAGGCCCCCGTACTTCAAGAGTGTCCACATTCTTTCTACTGTCTCAATGCAGATCACCTGGCCCAATATTAATAGCTTTCATCTCTCAAACAATTGCAGCTGAACAGGCAGAAGTTTCAGCCCAAAGATTTCATTTCTTTGTGTGTCATGTCCATCTGGTCACACAAGTCCATTTCCACACAAAGCAACCCTGCAGAAGTTCTCAGGACACAGGCAGGCAGAATGCAGCAAGCCTCTCAGGCAAACTGCTTCTAGCACAGTTCTGACAAAGATTTTTCTCACCCTCATAAGCCAAGCCTCACAATCTATAGTCCTTACTGCATTCAGGTCTTTCAACTCTGACCCGTGTAGTCCACTAAGCTGTGGACTTAAAGCACTGTAAGGTGTCTCTTAGGCTAAAATTTCAAATCCTTCCACATTCCTCATGCAAACCAGTTCCAAAAGGCCAGAAGCCACAGAATTAGGCTTCGGGCAGCTATGACAGACCACACTCCTGGTAGCAAAACTGTTGTAGTCAACCTTTCTCTCACTGCTGTGACAAAGTACCCAATAAAAAGTGGCTTGTGGAGAAATTTGTTTTATTTTATTTATTTATTTTTATTTACTTATTTATTTTGGCTTACAGACTTGAGAAAAGACTCCATGATGGCAGGTAAAGTGATGACATGAGCAGATGGTGGACACCACCTCTGACACAGCACTGCAAACAGTGGAAGAAAGGTGTGCCAAACACTGGCAAGGGGATGCTGGTTTATAACATCCATAAGCCCATCCCCAACAACACAGCTCCAACAAGTTTCTAATATCCAAACTGCCAACATCTGGGAATCAAGCATTCAGAACACATTAGTTTGTGGTGAACACCTAGAACAAATCATAGCAACTAGTGTCCAAAGTTCCAAATTTATATTTTGATAGAGGAAACAAAATGCATAAACTAATTATCAAGTAAGAAATAAAATGTAAAAATTTTGTATCTGAGGAATAGCAGAGAGAAATACATTTAAATCCTCAGTATTTTAAGAAAATGAACAATTTTAGAACTCTATCTTTCTCACTGAATTATCCATAGATAAGTAGCTAAAATGTTGGCTGCTCATTTTCTTTGGTTCTTTCCTCAGCACTTGGTGGGTGCTGAGAACATGCCTGATTACAGCAAAAGGCAAAGATAGACTGCAATTCCTTTTCTAATCTATTTTCTAAATGATATGCAAAATAACTTATATGAAATATTGCTCAAATTGCTGATGCAGTCTCAATATTGAATTTTGTAGTATTCTACTTACCACAGCAAATTCAAATTTTAATCTTCCATTTAGAGCAACTCCCTAAAAGAATGCCGTTCATCAACAGCTTATTGGCTAAATATTTGACAAAGCTTAATCACCTGCATTTTTTCATTAGAAGGTATTTAAGACTTTGATTTTGGAAGCAGAATACAAATTTATCTGGGCAAATTGAGTATTCTGCACATAGCAAACTCACAGAAGTTTAATGTACATGACTACTCTGATCAAAACACTCTCATGGGTGCCTTTGTACTACTGAGATAACTATATGAAGGGAAGGAGCCTATGAGTTTTGGGTAATGAATAACTCAATGAATTTTTCTTAAGGAACAAGGCATCTAAATTAAACCACTTTAGTCAAAACGAATGGTTTTAGCTCAACATTAAATGAGGGATATGGATAATATTGAGGTTCTTCTGAATATTAGGAAATGTTTTAAAGAATTAAGTACTAGCACTTCTTTCTATGAAATAAAGTTGACTAAGAAATCAAAATATAATTTACACATAGTACTTAGTAAGCTAAATGTTTATCAAGAGTTATTATTACATCTTCCAAGAAAATATTTTTGAAGAAATTTAAATTAATGCAAATTTTAAACAAATATGTTTCTTATTCCATTCAGGCTATTTTGACATAATGAAATAACATACACAGATGAGGTTAGAAACAAAATATATATTTTGAAGACTCTGGCGATGGCTCAGTCAATAAAGTACTTGATTCAAGCATAAGGACCTGAGTCAGGTCCCTAACACACATTTAAATGTCAGGTGGGGTGGTGCATGATTGCAACTCAAACACAGTTGAGGTGGAGACAGGAGGATTCCTGAGGGTCACTGGCTAGTAGGACTAGCTGCATCACTGAGATCTAGGTTCAGTTAGAGATTATCTCAAAAGATATGATGTAAAGTCCCGAGGAAAACACATAATGTTGACCTCTGATGACCACATGCACACACATGTGCACACAAACATACAAGCATGCATACACACATGTATGAACCACACAAAAACATGCATATAAAATGTTATTTTTCACAGTTCCAGTGTTAGAAAAGTCCAAGGTTGAGGTGCTGACTGGTTTGGTTTCTGATTTGAGCCTGTTTTCATACATGATTGATATCTTTCTGTATCTGACAGAATGGTGGAAGCGACAAAGTAGCTCTTGGGAGCCTCGTTTACAAGAGCACTATGAACACTCATGGTGTTTCTTCCCTCAAGATATCTTTATTCATCTCATAAAAGACCCAGTTCCTGATGCCTTCAATTTGAGTTTAGGGTTTTCACATATGAAAATTCTGGGGATAGATATGTGTGCCTCAGATAATGTTGACAGTTTAGCTATGTTAGGTCAGCAGGATAGCTGGCATGATATCAAAGAAAGCATACAGAAGTGAGATTTGGGGCTTAACAAAATGAGAGCAGGGGAGAGGAAAGAGAGACCAGTCCACCAAAACAGGAAGGCAGAAACTTGCTTTGGATTCAGAGAGCCAGCTGGGGCACAGACGCTTTTCTTCTGTGTTCCTTTCCCCTGCACTGTTTCCACAGTGGAAGGTTTGACAGGTTAGACTATACGCACAGTGGCATCATGATCTTTGCTTGCTTTGCCCTTTTTTGACCAGCCATCCAAGGAATATCTTATGGTTCATGCAGAAAATTGGCAGTATTTTGGGTAATACTGATTTAATACAGTTCCCACTGTGCATGAGAGAGGGTTAACTTCCCTCTAGAGAGCGCTAAGATGATTCCAGTGTTCCTCAGCTTTAATTGTCCCATAGCCAGGGAAATGTCTTCAAAACTCATCCTAAATTCTCATGCTGGCTCATCTTCTTCTCTCTGTTACTGCCTCTGTTTTGACCCTATGCTGTGTTCTGCTTAGATGTGACCATGGACAAACTTGCATTGCTTTCAGGAGATATTATAGCACTCCTCTCTCTTTTTTAGTGCTAAAGTTGTTGGCTTTAGAAATCAGATCTCCAATTGTTTGGATGTCATCAACCATACTTGGTCTAAAGTTGGGGAGAGGAGAGATACTTATTTGTATAAGTCTGATGTAAATGTGTTGTGCATTCTTGAGTGAGCATAAAAATAATGAAGAGCTTTAAAGGAACTACTGTTGATTGAAAAAAGTCTATGAAATCCCAATAGTATATAGATATACACTGTATACAGAATATAATATTATATAGAATCAAGTGTAGAAGCAACTATATTCCCTGATTTGGGGACCGCTGGTATTGTCATAATGTGGTTATGATAAGTATACTGTACACATGCTAAGACAAATAATGGAAAAAAATTTTTAAAAAGTTTTGGCAATGTAAAGCTATATTTCAGAAGGTGGGAGTAAATGTCCTTTTCTCATTGATCATACACGTTAACAGCATCCTTCTGTAATTTGCACTACAGTGTCAAATATAATTATTGAGCATATCATAATATTGAATACGCTGAAAGGAGAGGTGTAACTTATGCTCAGAGTTTTATTATAAAATGGATTAAATATGGAGAATGCTTTGTATTACTGTGGTTTGAAAAAATTTATGCCAGTTCTATTCAAAAGTTAATATTTTCACCAGAAAATATTTATTAAAGTAATAACTTAGAATATTTAAAACATTTTACATTGAATAGAAAACCAAAGTCCTCTGAGGATTTTATATAGTTCAGTTTATCTAAAAAGATATGTTCTTATTGATTACTTGTTATGATTAAGGTCAATGTTTATGTGACTGTATGAATGTATGTACACATCTCTCTCACATACACATGCACAAACAGACACACATGGACAAACACACACACATGCACACACACACACACACACAAATACACACACATGGACAAACACACACACACACACATGAATACACACACAGCAATAGTTCTCTCATTTTCCAGGCAAGAAATACTAAAGAATAACACTGGAAAGGTGTAGATGTTAAATTGCTTACACAATGTTCATTTATAATTAAATTCACATATATTTTCTGAATATTGTCAATCTACATTAATTTTAAAAGCACTAATTTAATGCTATTTTAAGAGAAAAATTGCTGTGCCAATATTGCATTATAAGATCTTACAGAACAATATAAACAGGTAGGCATCTCTGGTGGTGAACACCTTTAATCCTGACATTATAATGGTTGGATAGGAGGTTCACCACGAGTTCAAGGCCAGCTTGGGATACAGGGTAAGTTGCAGGTCAGCCTAGGATAGAATGAGAAACTTCCTCACAAAAAAATCCAAGAAACAAAAAAGAGATAAAAGCAGTGAGGATGTCAAAGCTTCATCCATGCCTATGCAGCTGGTAGAAAACAAGTAAATGATCATTCTTATTTGCATGGCATGTGCTGAGAAAGGTGTTAGCTGCCCAGAGATGACTGTGTGATAGTGTACTTTAGCTTGATTATAGATATCATTTCACAATATTCAAATACACAAAAACATCATTTGGTATACCTCAACTATACATAAATTGAATTTGATAAATATACTCAGTAAAGCATATGGGGAAGAACTAGATGACACCATTCAAGTTATTTCAGGGGCTGGGGAGTGTTGCAGTCAGCATTCTAGTTGCAGAGAGAACCCAATCAAAAGAGCAATGGGTTTATTAGGCTTACAGATTCGAGGGGAGACTCCATCCTGGCAGGGAAAATGATGGCATGAGCAAAGGGGCGGATATCACCTCCACCACAGCACTGCAAACAATTGCAGGAAGGTGTGCCACACACTGAGAAGGGGAAGCTGGCTTATAACCCCCATAAACCTGCCCCCAACAACACAGCTCCAGGGAGGTTGTAAAACTCAAACTGCCATCAGCTGAGGATGGATCAATCAGAACACATTCATTTGTTTGTGGGGGGAAACCTCAATCACACCATGACGGTCTGTCCCTGAGCACCCCCCCAAACTAATAATCACACAAGATGCAAATACAATGTGTTCCGCTCAATTCTTAAGTCCCCACAGCTTTCAACTGAGCCATAATACCAAAGGAATAAACCCTTAATGGCACAGAATATTCACACTGCAAAAGACAACATGAGTCATGGCAAAAACAGATTGAACCAATACAAGATTTTAAACAAGCAGGACAACATCAATCTCTAACTCCAAGTTCAATGATTCTAACCAATAATAAGTCTCTTGGAGATTTGATTCCACCCCTCCAACTCGGCTACTCACAGTCTGGGAAAACAGTTCACCTTGGCAGCCATCCAGAGTCCTGGCATCTTATTGGGTCTCCATTGCAACCCAGTTAATTCTCATGGGTCCATTGGCCTCCATGCAGGCAAACTGGCTCACGTGCTTCACATGGCTGAGGTCCATTTTTCAAAACCAAACTGTATTGCAAATGCAATGACCCTCTCTTCCTGCATTTCTTCTACTCCACAGAATCAGGTGGGTAACCAACTTGTTAATCCAGGTGGGAACAAAGCATTCAGGCCCCTGGGTCAAAGAATCCCCTCATAAGCCAAACCTCACAGTCCATATAGTTCTTACTGCATTCAGATCTTTCCACTCTGACCAGAATGATCCATCAAGCACTGTAAGGTGTGTCTCAGGATAAGGTTTCAAATTCTTCCACATTCCTCCTATAGATCACTTCCAAAAGCCCAAAGCCACAAGATCAGGGTTCCAGCAGCAACAGACCCGACATCCTGTTACAAAAATTGTTGTAGTCAGCTTTCTCTGTTGCTGCACAGAAAGAACCCAAACAAAAAACACCTTGTGGAGGAATGGGTTTATTAGGCTTATGGACTTGAGGGGAGACTCCATCCTGGCAAAGAAAATGATGGCATGAGCAGAGGGTGGACATCACCTCCACTATACAACTGCAAATAGCAGCAGGTAGGTGTGCCAAACACTGGCAAGGGGAAGCTGGCTTATAACCCCATAAGCCCGCCCCCAACAACACAGCTCAAGCGAGGTTGTAAAACCCAAAATGTCATCAGCTGAGGATCAATCAATCAGAACACATTCATTTGTTTGTGGGGGACACCTGGATCAATAAATGACAGGGAGATAACTCAATATGGAAGAATATTGGCAAATGAAGAACAGAGCATGATCCAAGGACCCATGCAGAAAGCCGTGAGAGGTTGCTTCTGCCTGTAACCCCAACTCTGAGCTAGTTGGGAACAGGATCCCCAGGTCTCAGTGGTCAGCCAGTCTAACCATAAAGCAGTAAGTTCCAGGTTCACAGGAAGACCATGTCTCAGGAAACTGAGGTAGAAGAACAGCAGAGGAGAACAGGACACATCCTCCTCTAATCTTTAAATGAGCGCATAGAGTGGGTTCAAACAACTCCACATACACACATGCACATGTCACAGCACATACTGTGCACACACTACATCAAATATAAATAATAAGATAAATAAAATGTTCCTTCAGGCTGGTGTTGAAATCGCTTCTGAACATCCCCAAATCACCTTCTTTTCAATTATGTGGGCTTTTTTCCCCCCTAGGAAAGACTAGTTTTAGTGAAGGGAGATTATGAGAGATTTCCATTACCACAAATTACTGTAATTTGACCACAAAGAGTTCTATATAACAAAATATCCCTGATATGTGTATCTTGAGATCCAAGTGTTTTATCCATCTTCCAAATGTTGCGATAACTGTTTGATATTTTATGTAAGAGATTGTCTATGACAGATTCCTGGGCACAAGCAACCAGGCACCTTGGAGTGAATACCTAGGAAGGTCAGGTAAGGAAGGCGGGAACTGTTATGGGGAGATGATAAACCACAGAGGACTATAGTATTCCAGGAGACAGGTAGAACCAGGACGTGGTTATATATGTAGAATTGTGTTGGTCTTCCAAATCCAGCTAAACCTTTAAAGGAAATGAGACTTTCCAGGTGAAGGTGAGGCAACCGAGATGAAAAGAGCAATTGCATCACTCTGAATTCTGAGAATCAATTTGCCAAGGTTGTTTTATCTAAGTGTTGGACTGATTTGTTGTAATGAAGAGCCAACTGAGAGAGAACCTAATATCTAAATGTGACATGACAGGAAAACAAATAAAATATTAATACCTGTTAGAAACAAAAAAAAAACAGAAAAGAATAGAAAAATGAAAGCTCTGTGTGGTTACTCAGAAAGCACAGTGAGGAAACTGAAATAAGAGGCCAATGAAAGTAGAGCTTGAAACACAGACACATTAGTGGGAAAGACAGAACTCTTTAAAGCGGTAAATTAGAATAAAGAATATTCCTCATGGCCCTGGCTGGAAGGATTTTCAGGCATACTGCTGAAACTCCCTTTGCACATATATCTGTAAAAGCTTTCTACGATATGTTCACAGAAGGAGGAGAATGGAAAGAAGAGACTGCTCAGCTTAGAAGCAGAATTTAGAGGAAAGAGAGAAAGTTCACCTGTGAATTTTATTAGAGAATAAATCTATACCTCACATTTAAGGCTTTTCAACAAAGTGTTTGTAACCCAACAATTGTGTTTAGAGAGCATAATAGATTTCAAAAATCTACAAAGGTAGACAGATGAAAAGTTATATGTGCTACTTACACCCATGATTTTGAGATCTAGTTTTTTCTATCCTTCTGGAATTTCTCTCCCCCACCGTATGACTTTCACTAATAATAGTGCCACAAGTGGCCTTTGTACACACAAATATCACCTGTAAGATGTATACCAGAACCATAATGAAAACATGATGAGCAAGAGTTTCAAGGAAGCATAAATAACTATAATTACGGTCTGACTCACCAAGCAGTTCCTGGTACATTTAATAGAAACCTACTTTAGACTGACTAATGACTTTGGTTTGAAGATGGAAGAAGAAAGGCTAAAACTCAAAAGACAGGTAAATATCAAATACCTGAGCTCAATTCTTTGTACCTCTTTTCCATTGCAAGATGCTGGTGAACAATTTCAACTAAGCAATTGCAGTGCCTGGATATTCAGTTTTGAAAAATAAGCTGAGTAAAGTATCCACATTGGACTTGCTAAAAACTGTAATTAGCCGGTTGAAGCGGTGCATGCCTTTAATCCCAGCACTGGGGAGTCAGAGGTAGGAGGATCACGTTGAGATCAAGGCCACGCTGAGACTGACTACATAGTGAATTCCAGGTCAACCTGGGCTAGAATAAGACCCTACCATGAAAAACCAAAACCAAAACCAAACCAAACCAAACAAACAAACAAACAAAAAACCTGTAACGAGAAAAGTCATAATGGAGTCATACAACAAAGGTCTTAGAAGTATGCAGGAAGAGAGATACACAGTTTCCAGGGGAAAAAAAAGGTTAGGAAGGAAATAACAAGACCTAATAATAACTTACTGGGTGTCAATTCTACAGATAGTTTCTAAATATAATTTATTCAGATTATTTAAACCCTTTATGCTTCCAGATTTCAATGCAGAAAAAAAAAGTCAGCAGAAACCACCAAAGTGCCTGGCCAAAAAAATTGGATCCTGTCTAAGAGCCTGAGAAAACAATTTAGCCAGATTGGTTTGAAATTGTTTTCCCTCTTGACACTGGAATAATTCTCAGGAATATTAGTTCTATCTTGTCTATTGATATTGGGCTCCTATAGCTTTATAAAATGATATGAGATCCATACAGAGCAGTCTATTCTCCAGCCTTGAGGGAAAGCTGCATTATGTGTGTAATTATGAACAAAGTAGACTTTCCTATTGAGACACAAGTGTTCACTCTGTGCAGCTAGCCTCAGTTAGCTTAGGCACTGACTCACCCCTTCACAATTCTCTTCTGGGTATCTGCAACACTCTCCTTCAGTCTCTCTCTCTCTCTCTCTCTCTCTCTCTCTCTCTCTCTCTC
>PVHP010006223.1:9149-39149 GCA_004024765.1 Zapus hudsonius
GGTGTGTGTGTGTGTGTGTGTGTGTGTGTGTGTGTGTGTGTGTGTGAATTCCGGATTTTCTGTCTTTCCAAACCCCCGTTCCTGTCCTCTCGCATATCACTCACGGACCGGGATCTGACAGCAGCCACAAACCTACCGTGAGTGATCTCTCCCCAGCGCGAATCCGCCATCGAGATCCGAGAGGAGGAAGAGAAGGAGGAGGAAGAGGAGGAGGAGGAGGACGAGGAGGAGGAGGAGGAAGAGGGAGACGTGGAGGAGGTGAAGGAGGAGGAGGAGGGAAAGAGGAGAAGGAAGAAGAAGAAAAAGAAGAAGAGACCCTCTGTCTTCCCAGGATTGCGTTTCCCCCCTTCCTTATCTTTACGCGCGTGTGCGTGCGGCGCGTGTGCGCCCCTCGTCCCTTCCATCAGAACCGGATCTTGGATGTTTAATAAAGAAATCAAGTGTCTCACCAGTCACAAAAAAAAAGCAAAAACAAAAACAAAACAAAACCAAACAAAAATCCAAAAGCAAAAACAAAAAGAGAGAGAGAGTGGAGAGAGAGAGAGAGAGAGGAGAGGGGGAAAGAAACAAAAACCAAAAAAGCCACCCCAAACAAACAAACAAAAACAGACCACCGAGGCAGGACCGACCTCCATCCAGTTCCAGCAGCCGCCGCAGCCGCCGGGGAGCCTCGGCCACCCAGAGCGGGGGTCTCCGGGCCGCTCGCCGGCTCTCCGCTCGCTCGCTCTCGGGCTCGCTCGTTCGCGGGGGGATCGGCAGGGGCACCGAGGCCGGCCGAGTGACGTCCTAGGAGCCACCGGGAGAGAGGCGGAGGAGCCCCCGAGGGACGAGCGAGCCGGCGGGGCCCCGCGCGCGCGCGGCTCGGCGCTGGGGCATCAGAAGTGGGACTGGAGCGCAGGAGAGCGATGCCCCGGAGGAAGCAGCAGGCACCCAAGCGGGCGGCAGGTAAGAGACTCGCTCCGGACGCCACCCTCGGCCGCTTTCCGGGGGGACACTCTGCAGCCAGTGTCCCTCGATCACCCCAGCCTCCTCTGATCGTCCCAAATCCATCCCCTCCCCAGGCTTCCCAGGTCGGTCGGTTGTTTGGGGAAAGGGATGTGGGGGGGATGGTGGGGGGCGCGAGTGAAGCTGTCCCACCAAACCTTTCCCTCCTGGAAACTTTTTCCCCCCATCCACCCTCTACCCCACCCCTAACTTCTGTTTCTCGCCTCTGCAGCCAAAGTTGGATTGAGGATTTGGGGTGCTGGGTAGGGAGACAGCCTCTCCGACCCCTGGCATCTGGCTGCGCGGTCAGTATCAGGGGTGGAGGCTTGTGGCCTCCCGGGGACAGCTGCGGGGACAGGGGACTGCGTCTCCTGTCGCTGGAGCTCAGGACTCTGAAGTGAGAGGCTTGGCCAAGCCTGGGCTGCGGGCTGGATGTGGGGTGAGCCTAGGGAAGGAGGGAGCTCTGATCGCCAAGGTAGAAAAGACATCCCCGAAAATGGTGAAGCTTTGCATGTTTTCTGAAAGGATGTGTACTTCAGAATCTAATCAGTCTTTCCTTTAAGGGGGGCGCACAGAAATTTAAGCAGTTTTGAATTATTGTTATTATTATTATTATGCCTGGAGAGAGATACAAACTTTGTAAATTGATTTCCGAAGTGAGAAGGGTCCCTTCTGAATTCTCATACAGGACCCCACACCAAAAGATGCGAACGTGTTAGTAAGTCTATACAGCAGATCTTCCATGGGATTTTTCTTCCTTCCTTCCTTTTATTTTATTTTATTTAATTTTATTTTCCTTTTGGGTTGCTTAATTGCTTTTATAATAGTATGCTGGGGTTTTGTTTCTCGGAAGTGTGATATGAAAGTTCATTTTTCTCCTGCCAGACCCACCCACTGAAAAATCAGCTTTCCACTTGATTGCTAGTTTTGATCTGACATTTGATTGATCACCCGTCATCTCACTGCCTTTGATCTATTCATTCTTGATACATATCAATAAATCACTCACCATGGTAACTCAGAGTGCCAGTGACGCCAGCTTTGCCCTCTATATTCAGAGCCAGACATGCACAATTGTTATCTTGTTTGGCTTTTAATGTGGGTGGTTTTATTTCTTTGTGTCCTTTAGCTGAATCAAGCATAAAAGCTGAAGTTTAGTCCTGCTATTTTTTTTCTCTCTCTCTGTCTGATTTTGCCCTCTTGCCTTAGCTAAAGCTGGTGTTCCAGAAATCCCAAATCATTTTTTTCTTCTGTTCCCACTTGAGTAAAACACAGGGAGAAGTTTGCCTGAACACTTTTCTAAACTTTGCAAAGTCATGGTTCGAAAGAACCCAAAGTTACTTGGGAATCTAGGGGAAGTGGGTATTTGTGTCTATACACGCTGGCCTGCTGAACTTAACTTCCCATCCTTGCCTGATTCGGGCCCATAAAGCAATACATGTGCCTCCAAATATCCAGTTATCTGTCCTTCTGAACACAGAAATGCTTCCGTAACCGTTTGTAGGTTGTCTTGAGTTGTATGTGGAAATATCACTCATAAAGCTTTGATTTGCATACTTTTCATTTGCTTCTGAAACTAAGAGCAAAATAATGAAAATATTCTTAGCACCATATGTGTGTGTGTATGTGCAACTTGTCTAGAGAGCAAGGCCTGCTTTTCTGAACTCTATCACCTCTTTTGAAAACAATAGCGCCCTTATTTTTTTTTAAAGCATTCACTGTTTTGCTATCTGACAGGGTGAGGGTGTTCAATGGCCTTCGAGACTCCGGAAGCATAAGCCAGCCTTCTGAATCATGCTGGCAACATAAGTTTAAGTGTAGCGAGATTATTTGAGGCAAGATCCTTATTATTGTCCCAAAAGAGATTCCTGGGCTACAGTCCAGGACGAAGTGATCCTGTCCTGAAAATTACTTTTTTTTTTCCTCCCCTCTTGTTCCGGTAAAGACCATCAACAACTAAGCAATAATCAGAATGACCAGAATGGCTGGACATGGCTCCTGAAATAAGCTCATTACAAAAAGTACAGATTCCGAATCGCACTGCATTCATTAGAACTTCCGTCTGGTCCATGAGCATCCAGGTGTACATAAAACAATGCTGTGTCACATTATTTAAATTAGACCCTTTCATTAGGCTGCTAGGGATTTATTGGTGCTGGCCACTCTATTTGTGTGTGTGTGTGTGTGTGTGTGTGTGTGTGTGTGTGTGTGTGTGTGTGTGTGTTAGAAACTTGTGGCTACACTTTCAGTTTTCCAGCCTAGAATATGTCTAGTGTCTTTACATGTTTGTTTTTGTGACCCTTATTATATTCCCTGGAAGAAGTGGAAATCCTTTCTTAGCTGAAAGGGAGTAATTTACTTCATGCGCAGCAAGGCCCCTATTTCTGTATTTATTTGCTCACATATTAATAAAGCAGATCATTTTTCCTGCAGCATTTCTCTCATTCACCCAAGGTCACCAGTGCCCCAGTGTATCTGAGGATAAGTGGTTAGTCATGAACCAAGTTACCTGGGATTCTGCAGCCAGTTAACTGAGGTCCAAGGGAGGAAAGGGGGGCTTCTAAGACTGTGGCTATACTAACTTTTATCACTGCTTGAAATTAAATACAATGCACAACTGTAAGCAATTATTGCCATGGACTGATGTTGAAAGCTTGATTTCCAGCTTGATTAATGAAAAATGGAAGATAGAAGCTGAGGCGTTCTTTCCTGGGGCTCTTTTTGCCCAAGAAATGTTCCAGGCTATTAGATTCCTTTGCATGATTTGTTTTAAGGACCATGTTTCAAGAAATCAATTACAGAACTTTCTAATAAAGCAGGTATCCAGATAGAACCTATGGGATGATGTTCTAAGTAATGGGGAATTTGAGTCTTTATCGGAGTCCTCCTCCTGCAAGTGGGGGGATGCTTTGAGATAGCAATTCTCTTTAAGGAAACAGCTCAGACAGAATGATGCTCCCCACAAATATTATTCTTTCTGGCTTTCTAAAACTATGCTACTCCACCATACTAGGACTTAGAGAGACAAAAAAAAGTTTTGAAAGCAGCCGACAGTGGTACCCCCGGGGTCTGTGTGTGAGCCTGTGCTCTGCTCACTTCCTTGGATGTATATTTCACTAGCCATTAAAATGCATCCACCTTTACCTGAAAATAGGCCAGGATTCCACACTCACTCGTACCTTTTCCTCTTATTCCTTTTAAAGAAAACAAAGATGATGGCAGAAATGTCAAACAAAATGGAACAGGATTTTGATTTTTTTTTTGCAAGATGCAGAGTGCTTAAATATTTTTAAATTGTAGATATACTCTATCTAACCTGTCTAGTCCCATAATCTCAGCCTTGGACACATATACATTTAATATATGGCATTTTATTTTATCACCCTAAACAATTCTTTTATAGTCATGTCAGTATCTTGCAAGAAGACTCCAGATCGTCTGTGATCGTGTCCACATGAATATCTAATGTATCTGTGAGTTACAGGACGCTGCCTCTGCTCCCCCGAAGCCATTCTGTGCTTTCTTCTTGCTGACTTTCTGACGCGTTCTGATAATCCAGTTCTGTATAGCTTCTTACAGGAAGGAACAGTTCTCTCAATTTATTTTGTTTATTTAATATGGAGATGAATAATGCAGACTTGTTTTCATGAATGTCCTTGTGTCTCAGTAAACATTAGACTATTAGCAATCATTACTTAAAAAGTTGCAATTTGCACCTTAATAGCACGAGTTATTTACATGGGAAACATATTTATTCATCAGGAAGAGTTGAGGATACTACAGAGGCATGGAGATGACCCCAGAGATCACTTTTTCCACCTCGGGATCGTGCTGATTCTGGATTCATGGGTGAAGTCCCAGAAATCTCAACTTGTCAGGCAGGGGCGGAAAGTCACAGCTGAAAGTGAAGTTTGCCTTTAATTTCCTGGCAAGTGGGATGCAGATTGGAGAGTTTCAGGACCCTCGCTTTCTCCCTTTGCTTAAACAGCCTTTAGAAAGACAAGTTCACATCTTAAACTCTTAAATGTTTCATGCTATAGATCTCCTTGCTTACCTGAATAGTATGATTTTAAGACAAGCAAAACACACACACACACACACACACACACACACACACACACACACACGCAATAAAGCCCAAAGGACCTCAACACACTCTTTTAGCTTTTCTTATTATTTAAGTAGATCCCTAAAAGGAAGGATAGATACCTAAAAACGGCTTCATCCACATGATGTTGGGAATTGAAATCAATTCCTTAAGTGATCCGTTCCCCGGCCCCTTTTCTGATTTCTTCCCCCACCACCACCCCTTTCGCCTCACCCTTAAAGACCCAGATTGAATGGGACATCTCAAAAGCCCATTTGTTTTAGGCATTTATTGATTTCATTTTTAATCTTCCATATCAAGACATAATACATTAACCCTAACCAGCAGCTGGTATGTGACATGTGAGGACAATTCCGGGAGAGGGGCGCTGGGAAACTTCCACAGTGAACTCTCTGAGGGAGGCTTGGGGAATGAAGGGTCCAGGCTACTTTTCGGGAGGGTGAAAATATTCCTGGGAAATATTCTCTGCTGTTCTTTCCTCCACCTGTGTTTCTTGTTGCTCCAAGTCACACTGATTGCTCCTTCTTTCTGCCTCCCAGAGAACTTCACACCCCACAAATATCCCCTAGACTCTTCAGCCTTGTCCCCGAGGTATTGTCCCTGTTGTCACCCTCTCCAGTAAAGGCGTATGCTTTATGGCATTCCGGATGACTCCCCACTCATTTGGGGGGAGTCACTCCAACTGGATATTACCTGGATTGGTCTATTTCTCTTTCCAGTGCCTTTGGGGAATTGTGCTCTGGGCCAAGCAGGTTGTAAAGGGAAGTTGGAGCTACATTCTTCAAGGTAGTGGTGATGATACTGTTCTGCCCATCTCTGCAGCTGAGCTTAGACAAACGAGCCAACAAGAAAAGCTGGGCTCTGTTCCTGTTTGGGTTGGGTCTGCAATTAGCTGATGTTAAGTTTAAATGTCCAAAGCTGAGCCTCCTCTCCCGCACTGGATGAGGACTACCCACAGATTTAGCAGAGGTTTGGGGAGAATTGGGCACTATTGCAAAGACAATGCCTACATCCAGGTCCCCTGGAAAAAGCAGACGTACCAAGCAAATTCTCTATTAAGGCCAGGCATACACACAGTATCCTTTTGGTTCGATGCAAAGTCAGTTGGAAATACATTAAACTAACAGTTAGAGACTGTCTTGACTCGCTTCCCTGAAGCAGTACTTTTTCATTACATATTTAATTACAATCAAATTGAACGATTTTTAGAAAAAAAAATCACAGTCGGATTAAAAGAAACTTGACACACAAATAATTTTATTGCTGCACGAGTTGAGAACGTGGTTGTATTTTTATTTCTTTGAGAGAAATTTATTTTAATTTTCTTTGTTTTTAATTTTCTAATGTTGTGATAAACGCAGAATGTTTTTGACTGTAGTCAGCCATCAGAGCTCAAATGCTATCTCTGCTCAGCCTAGGAGAGGATTTGTTGACTGTTTTCTTAAATTTATAATAGTTTATACTTAATTTTATTTTTTGAGTTTCAAAAGTTCCATTTCAATTTAGGAATTCCCGTGTTCCAGGTTAGGATTTGGTCAGCCTACACCAAAAAATAAAAAAAATTAAAAAAATAAAATAATAAAAATAAATCACCACCTTGAAAGTGTTACTTGATTGTCTAGTTATTGCATTAAGGGAAAAGACACAAACATTAAGACGCTTATTTCATAGGACACCATGTTTGCTTGACTTATAACCCAACCCCCTCTAAACATACACACACACCACCACCACCACCACCACCCACATCTGACCTTTCAATCACTTGTCTTAGGGAGTTTTTCCAAGAGTAAGTGAAGAAATAGCATCTATAATGGACTTCAGCTTACTCTAGGACTTTAAGAAATGATCAGAATAAGAATAATAAGAATTAGGAGCCCAACTTCACATGGCTGCACTCTGCAAACTCTTTGGAAAGTGCCTTTGTACACTCTGGGCTGGTCCTCTAACTTGTGCATTTCTTGGGAGCCTCTCCAGCTTGTGGACTGTACACCCATTCATCATTTTAGCTGAGGGATCGTGGCAGAGATTTCGGACTGAAGACAGAATGTACGTGCTTACACAGAAGAGAATGCCCGGATGGGATGCAAAGTCCATGGAGGAGATGACGAAATAATGCAGACGTCTTTATAAGTCATGAAAATGGCTATTTGGAATTTCCAAATGTTGCCTCCCTTAATTTTGTATTCCCTCTATAGGAAAAGATATCCCCTGAAATCTCCTGGGATGCCAAAGATATTCCTAAAATTATTTGAAATTTTAGAAATTAAAATTCCAACAGTATGGCCAGGTGAGTCTATTAATATCCCAGTATTGTTTAACTTTGTTGAGCATTAAAGAGCTGTAGCCTGCAAAAGTTATAGCATTATGAGGTTAGAGAAATAACATAGGAAAAAAATACCTGAGCCAGTTTAAGGCGTTTCTCTTGATTTTTTGCTTATAAACGAGAGTACCCTTTCCCACTGTCTTATTTTAAAAATTAAATTCCATGTCCCCTTACCCACCACACCAACTGGAAGTAATCCAGCGGCTTCTCTGAGAATCTGCAAAGATGCAGGACATCAAAATGCACGTTCCCTTTAAAAAAAAAATATTTCCACTGAACGAAACGTGGGCCGGGCATGCAAACCAAAGGAGAGTCATCAAGCTACATGGAAAGACAGCCAGCTCCGGGTCCAAGCAGACAGATGACTTTGTTTCAGCAGGATATAAGGGAGAGGGTTATGAACACATAGTCTTTCTAATGATGAGCTGTGGAGCGAGAAGGTTTTTCCAGGAACTTTCTAGCTCTTTTGCATATTTTTGCAAGGACTAATTTTCTTGAAAAGCTATAGTGTCCATTTATGCTAAAGGAAAGGCCTCATGTTTCAGAAAGCTGCGAAAGGGAAGGAGGGAGGGAAGTAGAGAGAGAAAGAGACAACATTCTGCAATTTCTGTTAGTACAAAAATTAAGACCACTGAGTCTAATTAGTCAAGTGTTTTGAGAACTGGGCAAATGCTTGGAAATCACCCCAGAGCTTTCTTCTTAAAACCACATCTAAGCCATTGCTATGGAAATTGTACCATTTAGATATTAAGGTGAGCAGAGCAGTTGGCGTTTCCAACGGAGATACTCAAGAAGGGCAGAATGAGATAAACCTCGTGTTGGCAGCAGCTTCTCATGTAATGGGAAGAAACTTCCCTAGTGCTTCTTGGTATCAGGAAACATCCATGAAATCTGCTGACATGGATTACAAGAAGGAGGCAGAAGGTCAGGGCTGTCCAGAGGGGGGAAACAAGTTGTGTCAATGAGAGCAAAAGCATATAAATATTTCTGTATAAACTGTGTGGGGCTTACTTTAAATCACTTTCATTGGTCAGATCTTTGGAATTTTCTGTGTGTTTAGGAGCCTCCCTCTTGCACCCCAGGGAGATAGGAATGGCTGCTGGGCTGATACTATAGAAGAGGTTAGTCTATTTCATGCATTCGGTACCACTTGGTACAAAAGAAATGCCCCAAATGAAAAGCTCCAAGTGTGTTTATAGGAGAATTGCCTTTGGCTACTTTGCGCTGTTAGGAAGTTGGGTACATTGCTGTGCACATCTTCTCGTTTCTCCCTTGAGATTAGATTTTCAAATGTGGATGGAACGGTGCAGTCAGAGGAGGTAACTGAGATTCCAGCAGTAGCTTTGTTCCTTGCAGGTCCAAGTTCATATCTCCTGGTCTGTAGCTTGTGGTCAGGGTTAACTCTGGCAAGAAGCTGACATTTCCATCTCTTCCTGCACATCTGTATCATGGACACTTCTGGTTTTCCTTATATCCCAGGCTTGTTGAAAATATTACATTAAGTGAAGACTGGGAAAGTGATCAGGAACCAGTAAGGGACACATGGATTTGAGGGAATAGTGTCCCTACAGGAAGGCCAAGGAACACTTATTCTGAGAAGGTATAAGCAGCCCAGCAATGATCACGGATCCAGTGTTCTCAGGGATGAATTAATTCAGGTATAAATGCATTCTGACTTTTAAAGCTGCAACCACAATGACTGGGTAGGGTTCTAGCCCTTGTCCATATGAGGCTAATCAGAACCCCGCAGCAGCTTCAATATAAAAATCTCTTCACAAGAAATAGGACTGTTATTTCTAACAACAACTACAGTAGTCTAATAGGTAACAACATTATCTGCCACTATGTGAGTGCTTAGTATAGACCTGAACCAAGTGCTTCATGTTTTGACCTGCATTCATTAAATCCCATAATATCTTGAAATTCTACTATGCGCCAGGTCATGTTGTGGTAGCTGGGACTAGGAGCCCAGTACGGGGGAGAATGCTCCCTGGGGTCTTGCATTCCATTTGAGGAAACCTGGAGAACACTCACGTACATTTACAAAGGAAAACATGATTTTCAGGAAAAATAATTTTAGATAAAAAACAAATGTTTCGTGATGGCATTTGTTTTTTAGAAGCAAAATTATCCAGGTAGGAGTTGGGGTGAGATTCATGCAGATAAAGGAGGGGCATGAGCCGAGTCTCCCCTCACACATCGAGATGTTCTAGATGACAAAGTAACCCCTGCTTCACCGCTGGAGGTCATGCGTGGCCAAGCTTGGTGCAAAGCCCTCTCTCCCCGCCTTGGAGGCCCATGTGGTCCATCTCTTGTGAACACTTGCCTCCAGTGTCCTGAGCTCTGTGTCAGGAAAGGACCCTGGGCGCCTGTGTTTCTTCCTGTTGGCTTGGAGGTCAAGAGGACTGACTGAAAAAGCTATCAAAGAGTAAAGAGAAAAAGGTGGCCCCGAGTAGAGCCTTCAGGTCAATGACTGCCATGAATGCACTTTGGGATTTTTCTTTTTTTCTTTTATTCTTTTTTTTTTTTTTTGCTATGTGTGTATGGACTAGAGGTTGATATCAGGTGCCTTCCTCAGTCATGCTCTACCTTACTTTTTGAGACAGGGTCTCTCACTGAACTCAGTGTGGCTCACTAACTCCACTAGCCTTTTGAGCCAGCAAGACAGGCATTTGATGTGGCTACTGGGGGTGCAGATGGGGGTCCTCAGGTGTTCACAGCAAGCACTTGTCCCACTGATCCATCTCCCCAGTCCCCAGATGGCTCATTCTTCAGTTCTTGCTCGTGTGCAAATTCTGAGTGTAGACTGCACACCTCTTCTGTGCAAGGCACGGCTGGCTCTCAGCAGCACCAAGGATGGCAGTTGGATGAAAGGAAACGGAAACCCCTCTTGCCCTCACACAACCACTGTTCCTGTGTGGAGACCAAGAAGCTGATGCACAGAGGAACATGTCATATGATGTTGAGAAATGCCGATGACATTTCATGAAAATGATTCCGAATTACTGGGGTAGACAGAGAGGGGAGGACGGCCATTTTAAATAAAGAAGTTAGTATTTCTCAAGTGGTCTGGTCAGATCTGGACAAAAAGTGAGAGACTAGCCAAGCATTAGCAGGGGTGTAGTGCTCAGTTCCAGGCGGAGGGAACAGTCAGTCCCAAGGGCCTGAGGCCCTGGACTTGCAGGTTGGTATAAGGGATCTACAGGCCGCTGGACAGGGTAAGATGGGGGCAAGAGAAAAGAAATAAAGTAGGTCTGGCTGGGGAGACAGCACGTGGATGGAGTGCTTGCTACGTAAACATGGAGACCGGGATTCAGATCCCAGCCCCCAGGTAAGCATAGGGTGGGTGTAGCCCCTCCCCCTGTAATCCCAGCCCTTGGGAGGCTAAGACAGGGCATTGGAAGGCTTCCTAGCTGACTCATTGAGGCCCAGGTTCCAGTGAAGACCCTGCCTCAGTAAATAAGGTAGAGATTATCAAGATCAAAATACCAACATCAACACGCACAGGCATGCAGATATGTAGCCATGCTTCCATTCACATACACACTCATGCACACCACACACACAGAGAGAAGAAAGAGGCAGGCAGGGAATTTAGCTAGGCAGATGGTAGCTCACAGATTTGATTGTAGGGGAGATGGGATTCCACTGGAGGGCTTTGAGCCTGGAAGTGATGGGACCTGGTCGGGTTCTTAGAAGAATGTGGAGATGGGTCCTTGCTTGGATCTCACAGGTGGTGGTGGGCTTGCTCGGTGTACAAGCTGGTCTCCCCGGGGACAATGAAGAGACTACTAAGGGTGGCTGAGGAGCACTTGCTGGAGAGAAGGCTGGTGGTAGGATCACATGTCACATAATGGTGACATGTCAGAAGGTGATGGTTCAGGACCAACCTGGTTCAACTCAGTTGTGGCTCCCAGCCAGCTGTGCACCTGGAAGCAAGTTCATCACTTTGATGCACCTCTGTTTCCTCTGTCAATTGGGGAATGAGGAGGATATGGCTGTCTTCATCTTTTAGGTTGATGATTAGATAATGTGATACACATCAGACTTTTGGTGCAGACCTGGTATTTACACATCTTCTTGGAAGTGTTGGAAGTGATTTTTTCTCTTCTTATCTTTTCCCCCCATAGGAATTCTGGGAGAAATCTAGATAACTGAATTAGGCACTAAATAACTATTTCCCGAAGAATGAAGAGATGAGTCTGTAAATAAGCTGATATGTACTTTCATTGTTGTGTTATTGTGTCTAAATAATTACTTGCAAGTATTGGGATCTCTTTCACACATTGTAACTGTTTGGCAGACCTCAGTTCCAGTCATGATCATAGCTGTACTTTGAATGCATGTCAATTTAGAAACTATTAATGGCAAATGACTAGTTTTCATAATAAACTTGCATTTTGCTCATCGTGGTACCACCTGCCTTCAGCGGACCAGCTCTGATGCCCCTTGTGACTTACCAGTGATTAACTATCTTACAACAATGCTTGATGGTCACAGGGACTTTTAGACTTTCCGGTTGAGCCTAGAGCCTGGGCAGAGTGAAATGAATTCAACTATTAGGGGTGAAGGACTGAAGGATCCTCACTTCTGAGCCCTGTGCCTCACCTGCTCTCCAGGTGGCTTCCTGGCCCAGCCAACCCCAGGTGCTCTAGGCTCCCCAGGACCTGGCAGCCTTGCCCCGCCCCCACTAGGGAGCCTTGCTCACCCTCTAAGGCCCAGAGGTATAATGCTCAGGAGTTTTTAAGCTAATGGGCGGTTTCCTGGTTACATCTTCACTGTTTAATCATCACCTCTGCATAAGAGCAGGAAGGAGGGACATTGGCTGGGTGCCTGTTAAAATATATCTTACGACAAAGAATATTGCGATCCTGGAGAACTTGTAGGGGTGTTTGCTCCCTGTCTTAAGACCAGTCTTAAGGGCTGGAGAGATAACTCAGTAGGGAAAATCTTGTTCCAGTCCCCACATGAAAATGTTGGCCTTGCTGCCTGTGCTCTTAATCAAAACCCAGGGGAGGCGGAGGCAGTAGCATCCCTGGGCCTCACCGGCCAACTTGTTTAGCCCAATCAGTGAGCTCCAAGATGATGAGAGACTCCCTCAGAAAGAATTCACCATTCTTGAAAAGGATGACATCCGAGGTACACATGCACCTGCTCATGCATGTGCACCCATGCACACAAACACATGTACAGCAGACATCAATTTATTTAATAATAACCTTATTTAATATTTAATAAAAATAAACCTTATTTAATAATGATGATTGAAGGCCTACTGTGTGCCAGATGCTATGGAAGGTTCTGGAACTAGAGCCCTGAAGAAAATTAGCAATGTGCCCACCTTCCTGGTGCTTATATATAATTTGGGTACAGATAAGGGACTAAGTAGCCATGGATAAGTCCCGTCATCTCAGGCAGTGGTATTTGAGGTGAAGATGACTAAGACAGGATGAAGGACAGTTAAAACAGGAATGGGGAGTGTGCTGTCTGTGACAAGCTAGTCGGGAAAGGCCCCTCTGCTTGGAGGTGACACACTAACCCTGGACCCAGCATGAAGTCACCAGGGGAGAAGTGCATCTAGCTTGGGGGTGATTGTGGGAGACAGCACCAAGTCCCAAGCCTTCTGAAAACAAGAGAAACAGCTAGGAAGCAGGCATGGTGGAGGAGACAGGGCTGCAGAACTTGGGTCCCCTAAGACAAGGCATCAGAGGGTGCAGGCACAGAGAGACTGACGTAGGCTCATGTCCCCTGTCACCCTGCTTACCAGGCACCAAGAGTAGAAACGGGTCAACCACTCGGGAGCCTCTGGTGTCAATTCAGTCAAAAGATTTTGGTGACTTGCAACAATTGGATGGCAGAAGGGATGGAGATTGGTCCCAAAGGGGGCAAGCGGATCACAAGTGGGGAGGGAGGAGGAGTCTACTGATTACTGTCTGTGCACAATCTGACTGTGTTTATTTTGGTCAAGTGTTGGCCCATCCTGTCTTACACTCGTCTCCTCTCATCACATGCGAGGGCTCTTCTGAAAAGAGTCAGTCCGTTGTTCTTGGAGCCAAAGTGGAAGCCAGGGAAAGTGTGTGGAGCTGTGGTTAGTCTAGAATTTACTGCAGGGAAAGAGGGCACCCTGCTCCAAGTACGTTTCCTGAATCTAGAAATGGACCCTCCTCTGCCTGCCTTCCACCCCCAGGAGAGAGAGTGATGCCGGGCCACAGGTGAACTTGGAGTCTGATAATGGCTCCATTTCCACCATCCCATGTCCCACAGCACCACGGGCCATGTCCTCACTGTGTGGTCTTTGGCACGTTTGTTTCCCAGAGTTTAATTGTCTCATTAGCAAAACAGACCTAATAAAAGGACTCATCTCATTGAGTCTTTATGAGGATGGATTGAGACAAATCAGATAATATGCTTAGCACAGTGCCCCATACATAGTAAGTGGTCAATAAATTTTCATCATTGTATTAACAAGTTAATAATCCAATCTATGCCTTGATTTCCTTATTGGTAGAATAGGGATAATAACATCTCTTGGGATTGTTGGGAGACATAAAATACTCATACCGGTAAAGGACCTGGAATAGCCCTTTGTAAACAGTAGGTACTCAATAAATACTAAATGACTCAACTCATCGCCATGACTAAGCTTGTGGCTTGGGGAGTACAAGAGGTGTGTCTGCAAAGGAAAGGACTAGAGACCTCTACTCCTCTGGGAGCTTCTAATGGCTGGATCCTCTGTTCAAGACAGCTGGGGTTTCCTGCAATTGTCCTGAAGGAAGACAGCCATCATTAAATAGTATTTAACCCTGAGTTGTCCCATCATGGACTGTCAAACCATTAGCAATAGGTGTGTGTGTGTGTGTGTGTGTGTGTGTGTGTGTGAGAGAGAGAGAGAGAGAGAGAGAGAGAGAGAGAGAGTGGAGATGCATGCATGCCAGAGCACCCCTGTAGAGGCCAGAAGACTAACTTATCTTACTGTAGGGTGTCCAGATACCAAATACTGTGTCTAGATTTATTTTATTGACATGCACCCTGGGGATCTGAACTCAGGTCTTCATACTTGTTCAGCAAGCACCGACTCATGAAGCCATCTCCCCAGCCCACTCATGTTAGTGTCTGGAGCACTGGGATACAGTATCAGTAGCCTTGCAAGCCCCCTGATTGGCTGGTTTTGGTGTTCTCCTGACTCTGACACCTCTCCTGTCCATGTTGATCAGATACCGTGGACCTCAGATTCAGGGACTTTAGTAAGGAACAATTTGCAGGGAAAAGATGGGATTACATGGTAGGATTTTTGACTTTTTATAAATTGATGGAAGCGACACCAGTTTTCATTGACTGATCAGTTGTGACAGGAATGTTCTGTTTTAAAATAAAATTCCTTAAGTCAATAAAGCAGGGAATTGTTTTGAAGAAACAAAAAGAAATCGAGGCTGGTGGACAACATGTGAAAATACCATTGATGCCTGGACTCTGTAGAAGCAGCTATGAGTGAAAGCTTCCCAGGTCCACTGACTCCCAGAGAACGGAGAGACAGCTCAGTGATTAAGGCACTTGCCTGCAAAGCAGAAGGGTCTGAGTTCAGTTCCCTAGTACCCACTTAAAGCCAGATGCAAAAGGTGGTGCATGCATCTGGAGTTCCTTTGCAGTGGCTAACAGCCTTGGCATGTCATCTCTTTCTCTCTTTCTCTCTCACTCTCAGTTTCTCTCTCTGCCTCTTGCTCTCTCTCATTCTCTCTCAATAAATAAATTTTTAAAAAAACCAACTTCAAAACACTTAAAAAACCGGAAAGCACCTCCCCTTTCAGGATGCCAGATGGAAACTCCAGCAGGTCTCTACTTTCAGGAGAAGTTTGAAACTGGAAGGCCTGGGGCTGAGGCACTGCTGCCCTGAGGGGCAGAGCATGGTTTTCTGTCTTTCTTTGGTGCGCTCCCCACTCTGAGGACTTGGGACAATGCAGATTAGCAGATCATCAAGTTCAAGTCCAGAGATTCTGGCTGCATAGGATGGGAAGAGACAGGCCCTACATCTGGAAGTCTCTATAGGAAACATTCACTGGGGTTTGAATTATAGCACACATACATACATGTGTATATGATTCTTACAGATATATAATAAATATGTAATACATAAATGTAGCAGTCATACTCTCATTATTAGGACAAAATATCAACCCGCAGATGCATTCAAGTCACCATAGTAAACAATGCAAATATATGCATTCTTTCATCCTTCCTTTTCTCCAGCTCTCTCTGTTGCTGCCTCAGACTTAGTCAGCAGAAAAAAAAATGGACATGGTCCCTCTCTGGCTTCCCCTACCTACTCATGACTGAAGTGGCAGGAAGCTGTATTTCAACATGGAAATGCATCCATTTATACATTTTGTCTTCCTGGCCACAGCAACAGACATTAAAACTCGGAAATAGGCTCAATTACAAAGGAGCGAAAGAACTGGTGGTATAATTCAGTTGCAGAAAACACTTACCTGACATGAGTAAGACCCTGGCTTCCACCCCCAGCATTACACACACACACACACACACACACACACACACACACACACACACACACACACACGAGGATAAAAAGACAAGACCATAAATGGACATATTAAAACTTATGATGGTGATAATGATATGACAGTAATCAAAATCACCACTGTCACTATGGCTACTGTGGTCTGTTGCCTGAATCACAAGGACCAAGCTTAGTGGCTGGTTTGCTTTCTGAGCACCGAGTCCACACAGGTGCTTTGATGGTTTCCTCAATGTACCAACTCACAACCTGGGTACTGTTAGCATCAGCCCACTGAATAGATATGGAAGTGAACCCTTGGAAATTTCAAGTGTCTTGGCTAAGGTCACATGGGCTTTTCAATGGAATATGGAAACCTGGCTTTGTCTATCAGAGTCCCAGAAAAAGACCCTAAACTTAATGCCATCAATCAAAAAAATAAACATTCACGGTCCAGTTAGATTGCATGGAGGCCAAGGGCATGACCTGAAATTTCCTATTTTTTTCCTTAGGTTGAAAAAAGCCAAGTGTGTCAAAGGATAACAAACAAACAAAATCGATGTTTCTGTTTATCAAAATACACAGCACTGTCTTTAAAACTTGAGCCTATGACAATTACAAAAAAAATTAGAAAAGAATTTAAAAACCTGGACTTCCCACCATGGCATGTAGCTGAGTCTATTCTTATTTGATTAAACAAAAGTAGGAAAACCTAGCACAGCCCATCTGGGGTGTCTCGAGCTCCCCCCCATCCTGCAGCTTCTCTGAGGATGTGTCCCAAAGTCAGACACCACTCAGCTGTTCCTCATAAATCTCCTGTATTCTCTGTGGCTCTTCCCGGCTATCAGACCTACCTATGGAACAGGCGCAGAGACAATGCCCTACTTATTTTAGCAAATGAAAAGCTACCCCTGCACATTCCACTCCTCTCGTAATATTTATGGCCAGGCTGGTTAAAGATGCCTCTTACTTGTGAGTATTTAATTGTAGGTGACACACACACAGAAACAGGCTGGAACACAGGGAGTGGGAAGATGCCTGGGAAACTCGAGGTCAAAATTCAGAAGAGAGAACGCAGTTTACAACGAAAAGTCATGATGAGCTCTTTTCTGAAAATAAAAAAAAATCAACATTGTTTTTTGAGATATTGTTAATCATAAGCTTCTTTTTATTGCAATTTATATGAATTTTATGGCTGAAATTTTAAAAGAGACCTTTGTAACAATGCAAAGTTTAGCAATATGAGGTTACTCTAGTGAGAAATTAAATGAAATTATCAGCCTGTTTTATTGTCCTTAACATTGATATTTTCTTTGTTGGTGTTGGGTAGGAACAGGCAATCAGGTGAAATGTAATAAATAAAGAAAGAATGATTAAAAATAAGATGAGTGGGGCTGAAGAGATGGCTCAGCGGTTAAGGTCCTTGCTTGCAAAGCATAACTACCTGGGTTCGATTCCCTAGTAACTAAATAAAAACAGATGCACAAATTGGTGCATACATCTGGAGTTTGTAGAGACTAGAGGCCCTGGAACTCTCTCTTAATCTTCCTCGCTCTCTCTCTCTTTCTCTCTCTCCTTCCCCTTGCAAATAAATAACCAACATTATTTAAAAACGTAATAAGATGAGAAGATGGGTGTGATGGTTCACACTTCAAATTTCAACACTAGAGAAGCTGAGACAGGAGGATTACCGTGATCTTAAGGCTAGCCTGGGCTATATAGTAGATTCCATGCCAACCTGAATCATGGATTAGGATCTTGTCTCAAAAATTATAAAGGAAATAAATGCTGGAAAGACAGCTCAGCCTTTTAAGGCACTTGCCTGCAAGGCCTAATGACCAGGGTTCACTTCCACACTACCCACAAAGTGGCGCATGCATCTGGAGTTCATTTGCAGTGGCTAGAGGCCCTGGTGTGCCCATTCTCTCTGTCTGAATCTCTTCTCTCTTCTCTCTCTCTATCCCTCTCTCTCTCTCTTTGCAAATAAATAAATATTTTTAAGAAATTTAAAAAGGAAACCAAATGTGGTGAGCTCATATTATTTGATTAATAAACTTCAGATATGAAAAAAATTAATGTTTGATGAAGTTGAATCTTCCTTGAATATCAAGCTTTCACCTCTGTGCCTCACTCCTGTGAAATTGACATGGGGGGGGTCTTCCTTGTAAGAGCTCCTCTGAGCATCTAAGAACTGGATGCTCAGGAGCAATGCTTGTTGCTTAACAATCAGGTTATAAATACCACCATTTTCCCTCTTATCTCTCCAGAGACAGAATATGGTATGCATGTTTTCCAGTATTTACCATTTTATATACATATATATGTAGCTATATGTAGGTAGCAGAAATATTATTCATTTAGATATTTTAACTTTTGCTGTAAACAGTTTCATGCTGTCTTGTGCAAAAACTTTTTAACTCTCATTTTGAGACTCTAAGTAGGGGCAAAAGAAAGAGCGAGAATAAAATTGGTGTAATTAATTCCTGTTTATATGATTTACAGTGTTCCAGCAAAATAATGTATGCTTTATTAATTTATTGGTTCTTCTGTAAATAGACATTTAGTATTTTTTCCCCTAGCACACACAATCTTCAATATTCTTGGGAATTTTTATAATTGTCACTTAAGTAATTTATGGGGAGAAAAAGAGCTGTGAGAATCTGACTGCGTTCAGTAAGAGGATCTGTTGAGAAAAATAAACATTATTGACACAGCTAAGATTTCCCACTTTGAATATTTCCTCTTGCCTTCACTGAGCTACGAAGAAAGCTCTCCAACCCCAAATAGAACAGGTTAACTTGTATCTTGTAGGTGTTTGCTGAGTATTAACTTAAGGTGAACAGAATGTAGATATACTCTACCAGTAATCCTAGTAACCATCATGAGTGTAAGGCCAGCTGAGGCTATGACCCTGACTATAATAAATAAAAAAGGAAATCCCAGTAAGAAGTGTGAACCATAATGTTGGGTCCATCAGCATTCTGTCATGGATGATGTCATGATGAGAAGATTTTGAGGCCCTCAATGCCCCCATATAGGAGTTTTTGGCAGTTAAAGGTTGCTGGCGAAGGAAGCCATTTTCTACCATGGTTTAAATACTAGTCAATTATACAGGCTCTGGTAAATACCCTCCCCCAACCCTAATTATACTCAGTCTCCCCCCCCCATGTGTGTTTATGACTAGTTTAGAAAAAGAAAGAATTCAGTGCAGGGGGATTGTGAGTCATGAGAAGGTAATGGAGGGGGTCATATTCAAAATACTCATGTCAAATTGTCAGTTAAAACAAGTGTACATCAGCTATCAGTACAGTTTGAATCTCAAGTTTGTCGTGGAAAATGTTAGTAGAAGCCACCTTCCAGTGGGCCAGGAAGCCAGAGACAAGGAAAAGAGAGGCTTGACCAACAAAAAAGAATGTTTGACCTTAAAGTTTAGACTAGATTGTCTTCAGGTCCAGATGGGGGTTCTGGCTTCTCCGGGTTGTTAGTCCTGCCTGGATGGATGGGGAACAGAAGGAAGGGCTTTTGATTTTGTCTGTGGTGAAAGGTATATCTCTGGAAACAGTCTTAGAGTTGAATCTTTTAAGAGGCTCAACATGGGTTTAATGCAGTTATACCAACATGTCTTGGGGCACAGTGCTGGGAAGAACAGAAACAGGAGCACTGACTGCCATCCAGAACGAGGGAGGTGGACACAGAAGAATCAGGGGTTCAAAATCACACTTAACTACACAGAAAGTTCAAGGCCAGCTTGGGCTGAAGGAGACCCTGTCTTAAAAAAAAATACAAACCAAAAAGAGACAGAAATAAGATAAGGCTCCAGGTTTAAGAAGGTTGTATGTGATCCCTGGTGGTTTTCATGATTCACCCTTAGGACAGGTGTGTGTGTGTGTGTGTGTGTGTGTGTGTGTGTGTGTGTGTGTGTGTGTGTGGTGTGTACCAGTGTGCCTGGGCTGGATGGTATCCATTGTTACCAGTGTGTATGTGTGCTGTGGTCTATTTTATTATGCAGATGAGCTGAGCATGAGCGCACTCTATGTGTGTCTGGGTGCACAAGTTTTTCACGTGCTTGGCTGACATCTGTGGTGATGTTGGTGTTGTGTCTTGGGGAATCCCTTATTTGATGTGAATCTTTGTGATAAGGAGTCATGTTGTGGTGGGCCTGGTACATGCACCATTCTTGCCCTGAGTTCCTCATGGAATCAGAACAGAGCTCTTTGGTCTATTCCAATGAACACGAAACCATGGACCAAGTGCCCTTTCCTGGGGGAGCTCTCGTGCCAAGCCATAGAGATGCACCCTGTCTTCTGGACATTGGCCCTGTGAGAGAAGAAAACTGAATCATGGCTACAGAATGCCCCTGCTAGGGAAACCCATCCTGGTGTGGGGGTATCAAAGCCAGATAGTTCCAGAAAGTGAGCCCCACACCCTGCTGTAATGGATGGAGTCTCTACTTCCTCCCCAGACTACATGCTGTATTATGTCAGGGGTTCATCTCACATCTCATGAGGACTCTTGTACTGGTGTTACCCAAGATTCTGTGTGCCTTATGAATGAATGAATGAACGAACTCACTCCCATTCAGTTACTCAGGTTGTTCATGTCCACAAGTCTTTAGTAAACACTGTTGAATGGACTAACGAACTCGTGCACATCATCCACACACACGTTTGCTTATCTCAAAAGCAGGCTGGCAGTTGTAGGGAAGCGTTCCCCCAGTGGGCTGTTTATTCTTCCTCCGTGGACCCCGCAGGAGTGTGCCCTGCCTGATGTCCCCGTGGTTTAATTATGGTTCTCTAAGATCTGCATGGCAGCCCTTCTGTTTACTGTCAAACTGGAGCTGCAGAAGGAGAAAGAAGGAATGGAAACTCTTCAGAAACCAGGTACAGGAATGTCCCCAAAGATATATTTTTTCTTTAAGAGAGGTGAAAGGAAGGTGGAAAAGTTGCAGAAATGAGTTTTCCAAACTTGCCAAGCACATGAGCCAGCACGCCCCATGCATGCCGCTCGCATGAATGTTTAATAAGTTTTATCATCTTCTGAGTAAGGTTAAACAAATGTGAGTCCTTTGAGGAATTATTTACTGGAAGCAAAGTTATAGCATCAACATCTGTGTTTCCAATCACTTAGATGAGGAATACGTCAAATAAATCACGGGCAAGTCCCACAGAACAACTTTAGATTACCATCTCCCGAAGCGTAATAAGCCAGACACTCTTCCAGTTACCCTCTCTATTGGAATTCAGATTTTTTTGTTAGACCTCTCTCTTTTAAATTGTCATTTTATTATCTTCCAGGAATAAGCTTTCACATTTTTTTTTCTTGTAGAAGTTACCATAAAATTATCCACAATAGAAGGACTTCAGAAATTTCTCTCAGGGTATCTGGCTGTTTCAGCCAACATTCTTATTTGGGAATGGGCTAACAGCTCCAATATATAACGTCCATATAATTTAACCTCATAAATTTATTTTCTTCACAGTGATGTAATGGGGAGACTGACCTGGAGTTTGTAAGTGTTCCCTGCTTGGTGAGTTCCCTGGGGCAGCATAACATGCGAGGCAAGGTTTTATGAGCTCTGATTAAAACATAACGTAGCCCTGAATTTCCTGTGGACTGATATTAGGACTCTAGCAGACATTTAGGGAACATGGAGATGTTTTCAAGAAGGTATCCATGAGCTCTGTGAAGTTTGTTTTGTTTTCTTTTTCTTTTTTTTTAAAAATCAATTTATACTTCAGAGCAGAGATCAAAGAGATCACTCATACCACCAGAGAAGTTTTGTGCTTTCGTTTGATTAACTACAGCTTGGATTCTTGGACATTCATTGTAGATTGCTACCTGGAGTGGGGAAAAGGAATTAGACAAATTAATAGGGAAGCCCCCTCCCAACACAGAACGGTAATGATGGAAACTTATAACTTTATTAAAAGAAAAAGAAATCATGGAAATGAGAGGAAGGACTTCCTATAGCTTCCTCAATTATGAAAACAGCAGCTGTGGTACGTCATGTACTCAGCAAACCAATTTGGGGTTTGAGATGTTTTAATTTTCTATGAAAGAAACACATGGCAGAAATGAAAGGCAACTTCTACAACCAGAGGATCAGGGGGATTTCTGCGGGGAGAGGCTTGAGTCTGAAGCTTGCTGGGTGAAAGTTGGTGATGCGTGTAGATCTTCCAGGGTACAACTCCTATTCCAAGGGTGACGGGAGAGAAGCTTGGACTTCTCAAGAGGACAGAGAGGTGGCTGTGTCAAACAGATTACTGGAAGATGAATTCCCTGAAGGGAGTGTTGTGGATGTGAGAGTCATGCTGTTATCCATTCAATGGTTTCCTTGTGTTTTCTCTTGTTTTTAAGATCCTGTGCTGTGTTCACCAGGGCTTCAAGGTTAGACCAGGTCCAGCCTCTGTCTTCAGAGTGTAGAGTCTGAGCACCTGAAAGAAAGCCAGGGAACTAGTGGAGGCTCCTGGAACATTGGATAGATGGATGGATGGAGGAATGATGGACGGGGGATGGGAGGTTAGATTGATGACAGATGGGTAGATGGAATGATGGATGGATGGTTGATGGATGGGAGGATGGGGAGATAATCATGGCTTCTTAGGAATTTGAGTTCATTTGTATGTTTGTTTCTGGCTCTAAATATTGATTCCCACCAAAATTTTAACCTGGGAGCTGCAGCTATTTTTATTGACCATAGAACCTTAACCCCTTTCCAAGAAATCTTCTCTGAAGACAGTTCCACCACCAGCTCCTGGATAACTCTAGTGAGCTTCAGTGTGCTGGGAAGGTCCTTAGATTTGCCTAGGGTAGCCTCTCTAAGTATTTTTAAAATATTTTATTTATTCATTTTCAAGGAGAGAGAGAGAGAGAGAGAGAGAGAGAGAGAGAGAGAGAGAGAGAGAGAGAGCGCACCAGGGCCACCGCCTTGTGATTCTGGCTTATGTGGGTCCTGGGGAATTGAACCCAGGGCCTTAGGCACTGGAGGCAAGTGTCTTAACTGCTGAGCCATCTCTCCAGCCCGCCTCTCTAAGTCTTGTAAGTGCGCATTGAAACCCTTGATGGATCCAAGTTGGTTTCTTTGTGCCTCCCTTTCCTCTGCTTTGCTTGGAAGCATCCAGTATGAAGCATTCATGTTTCTGTCTGCCAGGAGTCTCCTAGGTCGCCTTATTTGCACCTAACTCCTTTCAGCCTCTCTCTCCCTCTCCGCTGGGGGTGTAGACACATGATTGTCCCTATTTTCCAGAGAAGAAAACTGGGACACCGAGCTATTCAGTCATTTTCTCACACGGTAAATATATTGCAGAGACAAAATTTGAAGCTGAGTATGTTTGGCTCCAAAGCCATATTTAGTATCTACCCTCGGCACCTCCAGGGGACACGTCTCCATTTTGATGCATCAAGTGGTAGTCTATGATAAACTGTACATCATCGGAGGGCCTCAGCGGGATCCCAGCCTCAGCAAGTGTGGCTCCAGAGAACCAAGGACAGACTGGCACAAGGTGTCTCTTCTGAATGCTGTTTCCTTCTTTCTGTCAGAATCCCTGTACATGGTGACCACAATGTCCCAGCAGCCTCGTCCACTTGGCTTAGCAATGTCCCTTCAAGGACCCCAGCAAATGTCCTGGGGTTTCCCCTGGCCCATGTGAGGTTTCAGAACTACCTGAACTAGTCACTGGTCTCTGGTTGGCTGGCTTTCTCCATATGTGTATCTAGGATTGTAGGAGGTAGGAGTGTCTGGTGCTGAGTAACCAATGCAGAATCAAGGTGGAGCTCAAAACGAGTGGGAAGGAGCCTTCTATACCACTAGCTTCCCATAGCATTGCAGCCAATAGCCTGTCTTTAAACTCAGACTGAAGTTCAAATCAAGGTGTACTATACATGTTACTTAATCCTCCTAGTGTGTGTGTGTTGGGTGGGGGTGTACATGCATGTGGAGACCAGAGGTCAACAAGGGGTGTCTTCCTCAGTTACTTGCCACCTTTTTTTATTTTTTCCAGGTAGGGTCTCGCTCTATCCCAAGGCTGATCTGGAATTCTCTATGTAGTCTCAAAGTGCCCTTGAACTCACAGCGATCCTCCTACCTCTGCCTCCCAAGTGCTGGGATTAAAGGCGTGAGCCACCACAACTTACTTTTTGAGACAGAACTGATCTGTGAACTTAAGAGTTCACCTATTTGGCCAGACTAACCAGTCAGCAATTTCCGGGGATCCTCCTGTCTCCACCATTTCATTGCTGAGACTCTGGGTGCATACCACCATGCCTGGTTTTGGCCTGGGTACTGGGAATCTGAACTCAGGTCTCCATGCTTGCACAGTGAGCACTTCACTCACTGAGCCCTTGCCCCAGCCCCTAAATTGCTTAACCTTGCAAACGCTAACTTCTTAATATGACACGAGATCACTATGTCATTTTTATGGATTGTATCTCTAGTGTTCAGAAGCAAGCTTGGCACAAATGCGTGCTCTATAAATGCCAGCATGGTGGTTTTAGTGGTGATGGCTGATAGCAATTTGAGGGATGCATCCTTCAGAGTCTGTCTCCTTGAGGATGTAGGTATCACACACAAGCTTCTGCATTTGAAAGTGGGAATGAACTTGATGCTGCAGTTTTATAATCCCACCTGTTTGAGAAGCTGAGGCGTGAGGATTCCAAGTTCAAGGCCTGCCTAGGCTGTAGAGTGAGT
This sequence comes from Zapus hudsonius, assembly GCA_004024765.1. NCBI lineage: Eukaryota > Metazoa > Chordata > Mammalia > Rodentia > Dipodidae > Zapus > Zapus hudsonius. The sequence continues at coordinate 33,766 of PVHP010006223.1, forward strand.
TCAAGGTTAGCGTTAGCAATTCAGTAGTCTCAAAAGAAAAAGTCAAAAGGAGGGAGGGGTTGTGGCACAGGAGTAGAGTGCTTATCTGGTATGATTGAAGCTCTAGGCTCTCCCACAATACCACCAGACCCCCACCCCCAAGAGAGAGACAGAGAGAATAGAATTGGCACAAAGCACATGTCCCAAAATAAGTCATCAGGGCCCAGAGAACCACACTCTAAGTGTTAGCCTACAGTTCTTTTTCACCCTTAGGGCAAAAGTTCTTCCCAGCTTTCTTTCAGATTTTAATTTATTTATTAATTAGGCAAAATGTGAATTGATAAGCCTGAAATGATAAAGATGCTCACAGTTTAAAAAAATTGTATATCAGGGCTGAAAGATGTGGTGAGGTTGAACAGGAGAAAAATGACTATGTCCATCAGCCTGGGTAGTGACCCGTCTTGCATTCCATGAGAGGAGGATCCTGTCATTTCTTTTGCTGGGTTTGGGGTTGTCCAGGGACTTGCCTTCCTGTGGAAAGGCTGACCTGGTGATGCATATCGTGCACCTGTGTACACAGGCTCCTTTAATTGTCATCTGTTCTCCTACCTGGTAGTGTTCCCAGGCTACTGACACCTGTGAAGGAAATGACATGTTCACATGTACAAAAGACACAGTACCTGCAATATTTGAGTCCACCAGCTGCGGTGTGTGTGTCTCCAAAGCTAGTGCCTGGCTACTGCTGCTCCAGGCCAATGCAGAGGACCCTGTGAAAGCCACTCTGGTCCTCTGGCTGTAGCCCCCCACTCACTATTATACAAGCTCCTAGAAAAACTAACTAGGCTTAATCAGAGCCACCTTTGATTGAAAGCTTCAGAGGTGAGTAATTGAGCTGCAAGTGTCGGGGGGTCCAACCTTTCTTTGGGCAAGTTCATCAAGATAGGTTGGGATTGCTTACAAAGACAGTATTTCTTAAGCCCATCTCTGCCACCCATAGGGCCTCAGAAAGGCATCAGCTGACCTGGCGTGTCTCAGAGTGAAGGCTTAGGAGAAGCAGCTGCCGTTCTCCTTCTCTGTTAGGTCACCACAAGGGAACTGGCCGTCCAGTTTGTCCTCCCTGACTCCTGTGCTCGCCTTTCCCTGTGGGATCATCATGGCCCTGGATGTCTGGCTTCTTAGAGGTCACCTCTACATGAAGTCACAACCCCTATTGATGTCTTACCATGTGAGCTGGTGATCCTGAAGTTTCTGGTCTAGGTCTGTTTGTACATTGAGAGCATAGCAGTTCCCTTCTCATTGCTGGCATATGACACCTGACCAGAAGCAGTTTACGGGAGGAAAGGATTTCAGGATTAGAGTTTCAAGGGGGAAGTTTCATCTTTACATGGCAGAGCAGAGGCTGGGTGTCACATCATGCCATAGCAGCTGGGAGGGAGCAGTAAATATGAGCTAATTCCTTCAAGGTGAGGATGGGGAGGGCCATCCCAAGCAACTCCTCCTCCTCCATCTCCCAAATTGCCACCAGATGGGGACTGGTCATCACAAACACATGAGGCTATGGGGGACATTTCACTTTGAAATTACCACAGGAAACACCAAGAAAAGCAAGCCAGTTCCTTCATCCTTTAAGGGTTGAGTTGAGGATGAAATGGTGTTGATATGATTTCATTGCCATCCTGTGTGTGGTTATTAATCTATCTCAAAGATACTCTCTCTGTGTGTTTAGAAAAGTTAGCCTCATTTAAGTATAGATGCATGAGTGAATCACCAACCTCCCAGAGTTTCTAATTTGCAACCTCTGTGCACTGGAATTTCTACGGGTCAAAATCAATCTATCTCTTTAAGATAACGTCACCTAAACCTGGGAAGAGTAGCAACTGGTTCTGAATCTTTGTAGCTGGCAAAGAATTCCCCAGCTCCAGGGAATGGACTATGAAATGGGTTGATTGAGTGCTGAGGGGTCATAAGAAAATCCCTTTGCCTGGCCCACATGTCCTTGGCACAAAGACTGTCTATGGCCTTTCTTCTCCAAACTTGGTCCATGGACACACAGACTCAGTGCCCCCTGGGAGCTTGTTAGATGTGCAGAATCTCGGGCCTCCCTAGACTCGACAAGGCAGAATCTGCAAGTGTTCCAGAAACACACTGGCACCTGTGCAGTTAGCTTCTTGTCCTGAGCTCCTGGCCTGCACTTTGCCTCCTCTCTCCTCACTCCATGGGTCGTCTTGCACCTCCTTCTGGTCAAGTCAATCTCACGTAGGTCAGCTCTTCTCTGGAGCCTCTCTTGCTCAGAGAGCCCTTCTCTGAGCACTCTCCAGCATCTGTCTCACTGTCTTGTCCTTTTCCGGCTTGAAGCCCTGATCCTCAGCTGAGCACGTTCCCCTCCACAGGCAGCCCCACGCAGACAGTGAGTTTCCTGGGGTCAGGAGCATGTCTGATCCCTCCATGGCCCAAGGCCAGAGCATAGCATCCCACATGTAGCGGAAGCTTAATCAATATTTACCCAGGAACCAGATGTGTGTTAACAGCCTGTACAATTAGGAATGTTGTAGGCACATTTTTGGCTACTCAGTTTCTCTCTTCAGGAATGTTCAGAAATTGTCTGTTTATTTAACTCCAGGTCATGAAAAAAAAAACATAACTTCTACTTAGGGAGAATTTTCTACACATTGAACTTTCTCATTTGTGCCTCACAGTATTTTATGAGGTTTATAAATGAATATGCTGAGCTTTACAGCAATGATTTCAGACCAAAGGATCAGGGTGGTAGAAAGGCTTCACTCGGCTTCACTCTTAATTGCGATTTCCCAAGACAAGGAAGGCAGGTGATTTGGGTTCTGTATTGGGTTGGCCATGAACTTGGCCCTTCAAATGCAGTCTTCCCTGTTCCCATGTTAGCTAGCATACATTTTACTGAACAAACTGAACATTACTTTAGGCTTGAGTAACACCACTGAGTATGATGTAGGTGCACTTCAGATGTCAGGTGTGAGAAGGGTTAAGAGAGAAAATCAAGGTTGGCCAAGGGGTGGAAGGTGAGCAAGGGGAACTCCATATCATACTGCAAGACCTCAGCCTTCTTCTGAACTATATACTAGGCACTTGGCTCAAGGCCTGGAACATCCGAATCCTTAATGAGCATCTGCTGATGACTGACAGGTAGAATCTGTCATTTACAAAGTTGGTGAGAACCAGCTGTGTGGAATGTGATTTTCAATCAGGGCAGAGAAAGCAGCCTTTCTGTGGGATGAAACTTCTCAACCTGATATTATGTTGCCCTCTTGAACCACACGCTTGAAGTTAGATTCATCAGTCTGGCCCCTAGAACTTGCAAAAGAAACACAGACAGACAGACAGATACACACACACACACACACACACACACACACACACACACACACACACACACACACACAGCTTATTTCTTGAGCACATTTTTGATTGAGGATTTCTGGGAAGTGCAGACACAGTTACTTATTATTTATGTGTTTGAATGTTTGTTGGTTTTGAGACAGGGTCTGTCATGGTTTGATCCAGGTGTCCCCCACAAACAAATGAATGTGTTCTGATAGATTGATCCTCAGCTGATAGCAGTTTGGATTTTACAACTTTGATGGAACTGTGTTGTTGGGGGCGGGCTTATGGGGTTATAAGCCAGCTTCCCCTTGCCAGTATTTGGCACACCTTCCTGCTGCTGTTTGCAGTGCTGTGGCAGAGGTGATGTCCAGCCCTCTGCTCATGCCATTGTTTTCCCTGCCAGGATGGAGTCTCCCCTTGGAGTCCATAAGCCAAATAAACCCATTCCTCCACAAGCCACTTTTGTTTGGGTTCTTTCTGCACAGCAACTAAGAAGCTGACTGCAACAGGGTCTTTCTGTGTAGCCCAGAACTTGCCATGTAACCCAGGTTGGCTTTGAACTCACAGCCTCAGCCTCTCCAGGGCCAGGATTAGAGGCGCAGTGCACCGCCCTGGGATTCTACCTATCTTGACAATAATGTCAGAGTTGAATCTTTCATTTGTTCCAGTCTGCTGTGTGCTGGGTGGTTTAGCCAACCACACCAGAGGAAAGCAGGTAACATCCATGACAATGAAAACCATAGGTAACATTTACTCAGTTTCTGCACCAGGGTTATGCTAGACTCTCAACACGGTTCACTATTTCCTCTTCATACCCATCCTAGGAGAAAGACCTTACTGAATTTTCTTCTAGAACTTTCTGAGAAAGTTCAAACAAACATCTTCTCTGTGATTTTAGTGAGACGCTGACCAACCTTGACCACACCTGCTCTTCAACCTGACTTTATGTCATTCCTGAGCAGGAATGGATTTCACACTAGTACATGATGGGGAAATGTGGATATTTGTGGTTTTTTTCCCATTTGTATAGACACACCCACATAATATCCTTGCTGTTTACCTATTGGTCTGCAAAGTCTAAAATATTTAATCTTTGGTCCTTTAAGGAAAAAAAGTCGCCGGTTTCCTCGGTTTGTGACATGCATGAGTCGTGAAGGAATGAGCGTGAATTGTTTAACTCTCCTGATTTTAATTTTCTATATATTCAAAAGGGATGCAGGATACATTAAAACGGATTTCCTGGATGCCCTCACTGAATCCAATGGAAAGATAAAAAACTCACTGAATCTATTTGAAATCATTCTTTTAAAAGTAAATCAGGCAGATAGTAGGGAAATAAAAACCACCAAGGTAATATAAAAAGGATAAACACTGGTTTATAAAGCCAGAAAATGGGTCCTATAGTAAAAAGCAAAAATAAAGGTAGAGATTTAAAACGTAGGACAAATCTGTGTGTGGTGGCTCCTTGTAATCTAGGCACTGTGGAGGCTGGAGTACGACATTCACTATGAGTTTAAGGCAAGCCTGGGTGAGCTACAAAGTGAGACCCTGTGAGGGGGGGCAACTCTAATAGTGGTTCTGTCCATTTCTTAATATTCTGTGACCTTGGGTGTCTTAGAAGCCTTGCTTTGGAAGGACTGCAGTTCCCCTGAGGTCTCTTCTAGCGTTGTGATGCCTCACAAAGTTTCCTGGGAGACAGTGACACAGAGGGCCGCCTAGGAGTCCCTGAGCTCTCTGTCTTCCTGTGTTCCCTTCTGCTGTCTTAGGAAGACAGATGAGTGTCCCTCCAACAAGTTCAGAGGTTTGGTAGGGAAATCTCAGAGGCGCTGGGGTTCAGCCAGGGGTGTGACATGGGGACAGCAATCTGATAATTACTGCTGCTATTTTCAGACATAGATAGCAGAGATAGAGAAGCCTGGTGAAAAATCACATTCAGACAACAGAGAAGGTACAGCAAGAACTCTGTGAACCCCCAAGAGGCCAACTCCAAGTTCACGGGCCTGGACTGGGTGTCTGTGTGTCTGTGTGCTGATAGTTTTTAATGCAAA
>PVHP010006223.1:44149-61563 GCA_004024765.1 Zapus hudsonius
AGTGTACCAGGAGATGCCAGGCAGGGAAGGAAGGGACCCAGCTAGCCAGAGCCCTGGGTGGTAGGGAGGATGATCAACTGCAGCCAGGTCTTCCAATTTTTAAGGATTCACAAGTCTAAATTTCAGTGACATTTTTAGGTGATTCAAATGAAATAAGAGAATATGTTCACTTGAGTTCAATTATGAGCTGCCGGTTCCCTGGCTCTAGTTACAGCATTGTGCAATCATTCTACATTCTTTTTCATCGTTTTGACGAGGCCTTTCTTTTATATTCACCCTTTGTAAATTTTAATTAACTAATTTCCACGTGTGTGTATTGTGTGTGTCTTCACGCACATGTGCATCAAGGCCTCTTGCTGCTGTGTACAAACTCCACTCTTGCATCTAGCTTTATGTGGGTTTTGGGAAATTGAACCCAGACCTACAGGCTTTGCAAGCAAATGCCTTTAATTGCTGAGGCATCTCCCAGTCCCCATTTTAATTATTCTAATACTACACCGCTACCCTGGGTGGCAGGTAGGGAATGATCTCTTACCTTTGGGCTCCAACATGCAACAAAAATGAGACGGGATTTTTTTATTTTCTCTAAACTGATTGAGTAGAACTTGGGTGAATCTGAGGGTACAGGAATGAACTCCAGGCGAATGCTGTGTGGGCAGTTTAAATGTTCATTCCTGAGTTCCCACTCTGTGAATAGACTTGGGGGACATTAATGAGCAGATCTCGTGGTTAGTGTCTTCCTGGTGTCATATTATGTAATTACTTAATAATTTTTAATGGCTAGTATAATAGCTTGTTTTTAAATTTTTATCGGGAACTTTAATATATGAACATACTGTAAATTGGTCATATTCTCATGGGGGTATCCTTTCTTGTCCTCTCGCCCACCCCCATTCCTCCTGGACCCTCCTCAGTGGGGGGTATCTGTCATCACTGCCTTGTGGGTCATGAATGCTGTTCCTGTGGGCAGGACAGTACCTCAAAGTCCACCTTCCCATCCTGTGACTCTTACATTCTTTCCGCTGCCTCTTTGTTATTATCAGAGTAACAAATGTTGGAGGGGGTCTGGCTGCCCTGGTCTGTGCTTGGGAGAGAGACTTCCCTGAGAAGGTGGCACTTGACCAAGACACTTGAGGACAAAGCCAGAATTGACCAGGATGAAGCAACCTGGTTGTCAGGAACTCCTGCCCCAGAAGACCCTGGGGTGCAAAGGTCCTGGGGGTGGAGACAGCAGGAGGATAAGCGGAGTGAGTTAGAGGAAGGTTCGTTAGCATGACTGGATCAAGTGAGGAAGAAATGCCAGAAGGAAGCTTGGAAATCAGACTGGACCGCAAAGGCACCTGGAAGTGTTGGACTCTTTTGCCAAGATTATTTGTAAGATAGTAACTAGAATAAGAAAACTTAATAAAGACAGAAATATTTGGATAACCCTTCCAAAGAGAAAGATAAAGAGTGACAGAAAACTGGACAAAGTTATTTTTGGTGCCACTCAAATAAGATTGAGATCCTACAAAACAGACTGAAAGGAAGAAGGGAATGAGAGAGTCAATCCAAAAAAAATGAAATCACTGTGTGAAGATATAAGGGTGCATGTTTGTCTGTGTGTGTAAGAGTATGTGTGTGAGGAAGAGTGTGTGTGTGTGTGAGAGTGCATGTAAGAATGTGTGTGAGTGTGTGTGTGTGAGTGTGTGTGTGAGGAAGAGTGTGTGTGTGAGTGTGTGAGTGCGTGTGACAATGTGTGTGAGTGTGTGTGTGTGAGTGTGTGTGAGGAAGAGTGTGTGTGTGAGTGTGTGAGTGCGTGTGACAATGTGTGTGAGTGTGTGTGTGTTTGTGTGCGTGTGTGTTTATACTTATTAGCAGTGTACTCAGATTCCTGGTGGAATATTTTCAGCCTGACAAGGGTGAATAATAAAAGTCCAATTTAGCTGGGCGTGGTGGTACACGCCTTTAATCCTAACACTCAGGAGACAGAGGTAGGAGGATTATTGTCAGTTTGACACTACATAATGAACACCAGGTCAGTCTGGGCTACGTAGTGCAAGACCCTACCTCAAAAAATTTCAAAAATAAGTCAATAAAGTAAAATTCTAATTTATTTTTGCAGAAGAAAATTAAAATAATTTTTAAATATTAGAACAATGCAACACAGAAACTGTTGACTGTTTCTACCTTAAGTGTATTCACAAAATTGATTTAATTTATACCAGTGTTGGTTATTTGTGCGGCTACTTTGCTAAACCTTTATTTGTAATGAAGAAACATTTCACATCTCACTCAAGGAAGTCAACAACTCCACTGAACTGTGTGGAAGTTAATACAATAATCAAGTCAAAAAGACTATACTGTAATCAATACAGCTAGTTTCTGTGTTTGTGACAAGGTCTCATGTGGTCCAGGCTGGCCTTGAACTTCTGATTCTCTTTACTCTCCACTTTCCAAGTGCTGAGGATACAGGTATGCACTCTTGATGAATAAGAAGAGAGAGGGAGGGAAGAGGAGGAGGGAACAGAACACACCAGGCAGAAAGCTGAGAGGAAGCGAAACCCTTTCAGAAATTCGCTTCACTGGGTCATGGGGACTGAATGTCACTGGAACTCAGGCTTGTGGTTAGTTCATGGCTTATTCCTCAGGAATGACATGGGCAGTGCCATTTTGAAATAACCCATTGCTCATTCATTCTGCCCCCCACCCCATGAATGTAGAGGCCTTTGATAGGTTAAGATGACTTCTGAGCCTTGCTTAGCACCGTTCCCTTGACAGCAGGAAGGGAGACTTTGGAGGGGGAGTGCGAGGGGGCAGGACATCTCAACAGAGGGAGAAATTCAGAAAGGATTCTGAGGTCTTAGACATTTTTAAAAGGGAATTGACATTTGATACTTAAAGCATTTTCAAAATGAATGTTGGAAACACAGCTCAATGGCACCATTGTAACTTCCAGGAGAGAGTGATAGATGAGGAATCTCAGGAGCTTTGGGAGAAAACCAGTCGACGTAAGGACCAAGTCAGGCCATTATCTTCAGTTTGAGAAACAGAGAGAAACAGTAGCGTAAGCTTTCAATGAGATATCTTTTTACCTCAAAAGTTTAGGGGATTCTGAGGAGAGAAACTTCCTTACACTTACATTTTCAGGATAGTTCATGGAATGTAAATTTCCATGGAGTTAGGATGGTGAATGTCAGATCATGGGTCAACCTCCAAGGACACTTGAGATTCCCACAGCCAAGGACAGGAAATCTTATGCACACACACACACACACACACACAAAATTTTAAGTTTTATTTTTTCTTTTTCTCCTTTATTCCCCTCCCTACATTCCTTCCTTCTGTTTTTTTCTCTTTCTCTTTCTCTTTATTTTTCTTTTTCTTTCTCTCTCTCTCTCTCCTCACTCTAGCCTAGGCTGGCCTGAAACTCAGAGTGATCCTCCTACCTCTCCCTCCTGAGTGCTGGGATTAAAGGTGTGGGTTGGCACACTTGGCCTTCCTTCTGTTTTGCAACAGTTTCTTGTATCTCGGGCTGGCCTTGAACTACTGATCCTCTTTGCCTCAAGTCTTCTAGATTCTAGGATCCTAGGTGGGCACTGACACACCAGCTGTTTGCTAACTTCCGACCCAGTTAATGGCCTCCTGGCACCTTTGGGATGGTCCCTGTGGCCATCCTGAGTAAAGGTGCTCCCTCACAGGACTCCTCCCTCTCCTGCCCACCTCACATCTGTCCTCCTGGGGGAATGCCAAGCATTTGTCAGCTGCAAGGTCAGTGAGGCACCCACTGCCCCTCTGGGTAGAACCTGGAAGTCCAAAGTCCTAACCAAACCCAGGAGGAGTTTGCTTCCTTAGGTGACCTTCTTCCCATTCCCTCGCCCCACAGCACTGCATCCCACTGGGAAAGAAGAAAAGACCAGTCTTGAATATTTCTCTATTTGGATCAGATTTTCAAATCCCTGCCCCTCAGACTTCCATGGCTAAACACACACTTCTAAAGGAAGCACAATCAAGTCATAAAAAGGAAAAAAAAAACAACCTTTCCTGGCGACTTGGAACAGGAAAGGTGGCCATGCTGTAGTTCAAGCCATATTCTGTGTCTGGACCCCTGACCTTCAGAAGGGAGGCCCTTGGAATCTTGCTCAGCCACTGGGTTGGAAACAAAACCAAACGAAATGCCTATGTGCTCAGTAGTGATAAACCAAGACATGTCACACGAGGAGAAAATGACAGCTTTACTGCAGAAGTGATTATTTTTTTTTTTAAAAAAAAAACAAATTAACCACCAGTGTGGCCCTGTGTGTGCATGAAACGACTTTATTGCAATGTAAATTGAAGACCTAGAACATATTTTAGGAGTGTCAAACCTGAGAAGTTGAAGATTTCCCCCAAATTGCTACTAATGATATCCATCCAATTTTATTAGTCTTATATTTTCAGCCCACTGAAAGCTCCAGCCAGAACTTTCTTTTTCCCATCACAATGTCTCTGTAATAGCCACTTAGCCACACGCAAAAATGTCATATTTATAACTTAATCAAATCTGGCCATTTAAAAAGAAATACAAACAAAACCAGTAAAATCAAAAAAAGAGAATATTATATTTGATCATACTTGCTCTTGCAGCTGCTTTTACTTATGCCTCTTACATATCTCAGGGAAGCACACTGATCAGACATGGCCTGGTATTTGCTTAGAGAGGAAATTCAGTCCATCTCTGCCCTGGGGACTTAGGAGGGTGGGGGGCACAGCAAGGTTACCATGTTCCAAAGCCCCCAGTCCATATCCTGCTCCATAGGCTCTTTAGGTTTGAACTTCAAAGGTCTCAGCTGTAGCCGGGGAACTCACTTTTAATACCAAAGATAAGTTATTGAACGTCCTTCCTTCCAATGAAACAGTGGCCAGATCAATACCCCCAAGGTTTTAAATAAAACAAGAGCAGAAGTGCTCATTCATCTAATCCAATGAGACCATATTGTTGACACAATCAAGACATGAGTGGGTTCTGTGACGTCTAAGCAGGAAGTTGCAGGATGATTCTGTATCACACCAGGCAAGGTGTCAACACAAAACACATTTCTGTATTTTTGGCATGTGTATCTGTGTGAGAACATGTGGATACGCACGTGAGTGTGTGCATGTGTGTGTGCGTGATGCATATGGGTGAATGGTCCTGTGTGTGGAGGTCGGAGGTCACTGCTGAGTGTCTCCTGAATCTCTCCCCTCTTTATTATTTTTTTAAATATTTTATTTAGTTGAGTGAGAGAATGCATACCCCAGGGCCTCCAGCCACTGCAAACAAACTCCAGACACATGCGCCGCATTGTGTTTCTGGCTTTATGTGGGTACCTGGGAATCGACTTTAGGTCCTTCTGCTTTGCAGGCAGATGCTTTAAATGCCATCTCTCTAGCCCAGCCCCATTGTTTTTTGAGGCAGGGTTCTCTCCCTGAACCTGGAGTTCACAGATTCCCTCCCCCACCCCCAACAGCGCATTACCTGGCTTGCAGCTAGAACAGACAGGACAGGTCCTTCTCCAGTCTCCTCCTCCATAGTCTCGTGATCTTGAGGCCCCTGCTGTCTTCACACCTGCTGGTCAGGTGAGGAAAGTGCTTCATGAGAAAGCTGGGAGGGGCACGTGACACGGGGACCTTGGTTTCATTCTTGTAAAAGAAATGGAATCCACACTCAATGCCATGCTTTCAGACATTCTGAGTGACAAGGTGCAGTTAACTGCCCTTGGCAGTGCTGTGGGCCAGGCTAGAAGGGTGAGAACTGGGGAGGGGACAATGTCCCTCACCTCTATTCTTTAGGCTGCTGCGAGTCACCCCTTGCTTCTATGATGAGAAAATGCAGGGTGATGACAGCACCCATCTGTTCTGAAAGGAAGATTTTTACAAAGGTTTGTCCAGGATTTTAAAAGATAATAATAATAAAAAAAAACCCTCGGATTTCATAATAAATAGTCCTGTTCTGCTTCTGCCATTAAAGGGCATCTTTGTTTCAGCTCGGTGATGTAAATCACCGTGATAGAGGAATCCTTTAGAAATAACAATGGAATTTGAAAATGGAACATGTAAGGAACTCGAGGGATGACTGTGGGCATCACGGGTTTATTATCAAGGTATGTTTCATAGTTTGCTGCCTCATGAAAATCACGTGCTAACCTCAGGGATGGCTTCTTTTCCAAGTCAGTCATGGAGACACCACTGCCCAGGACCTCCCTCCCTCCCTCCCTCCCTCTCTCCCTCCCTCCCTCTCTCCCTCCCTGATGGCCCCTCCCCATGACTGCTCTGCTCACTGCCTAGAAAGTCCCTATCACTACCATCCCTTCCGTGAGAGCAATGTAAGCAGAGTTTCAGAAGCACCACGTAACTTCACCCTGAACTGCACACTCAGTGATGAATCAGCCTGTAATGGTTGAGAATGACTAAGTTGGAAGGGATTATTAGCCAGATGTTAATTGATTCCTGAAACTTAAGTCACAGAGGTGCATAGAAAGAGCCTTGGCCATTCCCCGTGACCCTCTCCATAGGCCTCCATCCACGTGTGCCTCACACTCACGGAGGGCCTATTGTTCCTGGTCCCCAGAGAAATAGTTTTCCAAATTATCATGGTCAAAAACTGTACCAGCTGTGATATTAAGAAATAGATATAAGCCTGGTACAGTGGCACAGGTCTGTAACCCCAGCTACTTCAAGGGCTGAGGCAGGAGAAAGGTCAGTTCAAGGCCAGCCTGGCCACTTAGCAAGGTCCTGTCTCACAATCAAAAGTAAAGATAAAAGTGCCAAAGCTGTAGCTTAGTGGAAGAGCACCTGCCTAGCAAGTGTGCAAGGCCCTGGTTCCCTCCTCAGCATGTCAATGGAAGAAAGAAAGAAAGAAGGAAAGAGAGAAAGAAGGAAGGAAGGAAAGAAAGAAAGAAAAGAAGGAAGAAAAAGAAAGGAAGGAAAGAAAGAGAGAGCAAGAAAGCTAGAAAAAAGAGTTGGAGAGCAATGGCTCAGTGGTTAAAGCACTTGCCTGCAAAGCCTAAGGACCCAGGTTCAATACCCCAGTTCCCATGCATAGTGCAGCCAGATGCACAAAGTGACACATGCATCTAGAATTTCTTGGCAGTGGCAGGAGGCCCCAGCACGCCCATTCTCTATGTCTGCATCTCTCTATATACTCTCTGTATCTCTCTCTGCTTGCAAATAGATAAATAAAAATATTTTTTAAAAAGGAAATGGAGGGAAGAAGGGAGAGAAGAAGAAGGGGAAGAATGTGAAAGAGGAAAGGAGAAAAGGAGGGAAGGGGGAAAAGGGAGGGAATGCATGCAAGGGAAGAAAGAAAAGAAACAAAAAGAAGACAAAGAAGTGGGAAAGACCAGCCCATCACCTTCCACGGCTGCATGAGGCAGACCATGCAGGCTTCATTGCTTTAAGAAACTGTCCTCAGCCCCAGAGAGTCAGAGCCTCCCATCCGTTTTGCTCAGGCCCCATATCAGCCATTTGGGGGTGGTGGGCTTCAAAAGTTGTGTATCGATGATGCTAACCCTCCAATCATGAGGAATTGCCCAGCATAAGTGTCTGATTTATGCAATGGATATGGAGGCAGAGGCTCTGCTCCTCACTGTCACTGAGCTCTAAGGATATGGGGAGGCTGTGTTCTGCCTTGAACTTGAAGCGGGGAGACTGGACGTGACTCTGAGGGTCCCTGCTTAGCAACCCATTGCCTGATGCTGACAGGATCAAACAGCAGGAGGCATCTCCACCCTCCGTGAACAGCCAGAACCGCAGTAGCAATGTGAGCCCCCCAACAAGTACCACCATGTCCTAGACCATGTCTAAGTTTATTGTTGACTCTGGGATCGTGAAGTTGTGGGATCCCCATTTCTGAAAAGAGGCATGGAGTATTTAGTAATCTGCCCAAAGTCATGGCCAGTAGGTTGCCATGCTGGTTTGCAGGACTCTGAAGCCCGTGAACTGTGGTAATCCATCTGTCCTGATGAATTAATTCTCTGTCTTTCCCTTCTGGGTTGTCCATGGCTGTCACAGAATACCTGGCACTAGGTGATCTGTAGAGAACAGAGGTTTGTTTCTTACAGTTCTGGAGGCTGGGAAGTCCAAGAGCACCAGTGTTTGCTTGTGGCCAAGGCCTTCCTTCTGCTTTGTGACATGGAGTTGGACCTCACGGTGAAGGCCTTCATGGCGCTTCATGACATGGCAGAGGGTCTTATTACTACATTGTAAAGTGGCAGAAGCCCCTCCCCACCATGGAGAGACAAAGCAAACACCCTAACTTAGGTCTTTCTTTTCTTCTTGTAAACCCACCAACACCATTTTAGGGACTCCAACCTCATGTCCTCACCTAACCCTAATCACCTCCCAAAGGCTCACCTCCAAATACCATTAAGAAGAATTTGTGTATTAAGTTTCCACCATGGGAATATTTGGAGGCTCATTCAAGCCATAGGAAGGGTCTGTTTCATGAAGTGGACAAAAGGTTAGTAGTTTCTGTCATAACATCCATGCATGGACCAGTAGGTCTGTCCTTAACAATTATCCATTTATCATAATGTGTATTTGAAAAGATGCTCAGATCAAAGCATCATTAAATGTTAAAAAGTTCAGGGGCTGGAAAGATGGCTCAGCGGTTAAAGATGCTTGGTTGCAAAGCCTGTTGGTCCAGGTTCAAGCCACTCTTGTAAGCTGGACACACACAGAAATATACAAGTGCATGGTGTTTGTTTTCAGCAGCAAGAGGTCATGGCATGCACACACACACACACACACACACACACAGTTTTAAATTTTAAATGTTCAAGTTTAGAAATAGTCAACTTGTAAAGTTAGGTATGTATAATAAAATAGCATACAGATTTGTAGACAATCATAAAAGTGGCCAGCCAGGCATGGGGGCACATACCTTTAATCCCAGCCCTCTGGAGGCAGAGGTAGGAGGATCTATGTGAATTCGAGGCCACCTGAGACTGACTACAGAGTAAATTCCAGGTCAGCCTGGGCTAGAGTGAGACCCTATCTCAAAAAAACAGGGGAAAAAAATGGCCAGACATTGATGTAGGTCTGAAAACGCTAAGTGTTTCAGCCATATTTTCTTAACACTGTCCAGAACTAGAGGCTATGCCAGCATCACCTACTATGGGAAGTATCTCTCAGCTTCCTTCCAACCCACTTCCACGAGTGACTAAGAGCCTTCTCTTCCATCCCAGGAGCATCTTGTGTGGCTGAGGACCAGTCACATTTCAGAGCCAACGTCTAACACTTCCACCTCTCCCACTCTGGTTTCATCAACCTTGATCCATGAGTTACTTTTCTTGTTACTGAGACAAAATACCTGACAAGAAGCAATTTCAGAGAGGAAAGGTTTATTTCAGCTTGCTTTTGAGGTTTCAGTCCATCACGACAGGGAAGGCATGACGGCCATCTGCAGATAGGGAACAGAGGTCAATGAATGCTGGTGTTCAGCTCATCTTATCCTTTTCATTCAGTTTAGGACCCCAGCCCCTGGGACCACCCATATTTACGGTGGATCAACCCTTCTCAATTAACCTAATCTAGAAAATTCCTCACAGACATGCCTAGAGTTTTATTTCCATGGTGATTGTGAATCTTATCAAGTTGACAAACCAATTAACCATCACATTTGAATTTTACTAATTTGGTTTTAGTAATTTTGGTGAAGCCAGTCCTTGGCCAAAGTAGACTAGTGTGTGCATGCATGTATGTGAGTATATGTGTGTGTGTGTGTGTGTGTGTGTGTGTGTGTGTGTGTGTGTGTGTGTGTCTAGAGGTTGATATTGGGTTTCTTTCTCAATCACTCTGCACCTGATTTATTGAGGCTACATCTCACATTTGAAGCATTTCAGCTGGTCTAGTCAGCCAACTTTCTCCAGGGATCCACCGTCATGAATTCCCGAGTCCTGAGATGATAGGCTGCTTGCTGAGCCCACCCAGTTTTCACATAGGTGCTGAGAATCTGAACTGTAGTCCACATTTGGGCAGCAATCACTTATCCACTGAGCCATCTCCTTGAGCCCCCTCCCTCACAGTATATATATTTTAAATAAAATCATGGACCTTAACTTTGGTAAAATCTGTAATCTTAGTGAAAGAGATAAGCTTTGCCTGAATAGAGTCATGCTGCAATTAACAAGTAAAACATCACATTCAAACTCATTTATGGGGAATTTATGGGTTAGGGAAGCTAAAAAAAACTAGGTGAAATACTTCAGGGAAGTTTGGATCTGTAGCGATAGATAGATAGATAGATAGATAGATAGATAGATAGATAGATAGATGATAGATAGATATCCTCTTGTAATATATATGTATACAAATACACATACATAGATATTTGTGTTTATATGACTGCTTTCTGTCTGCTAAGGCTACTGGTGGCCTCAGGCTGGTGGCTGGACAACCCTGGAGCCTCAGTCACATTCAACAAGAAAGAAAATATGTTGTTTTCTTGTCTTTCCCAAGGACTGGCCAGTAATCACAAGAATCATGCCACTTGACTTCATATACCCGGTTCCCAAGCAAGTCTGTTCTGAGGCCAAGAAATGGGCTGATGGACTTAGCTACTCCACTGCTAGCCCAGAACTGGAACTCTGTTCCCAGAATCCTGTGGGTACAGAAGGGAAACCAGGGCTGGTAGGAGGAGGATGTAGGAAGGATGCTGAGAGATTGGCAGACAAAAGTCACTCCAAGGAAATACCAAGGAAACAGGAATGGAACGCCAATGAACTTGAAGCACTTGGTGGCTTTCACTCAACCCCCAATGTCACCCTGAAAGAGGAGATTTGGCCTATGTTGCCTATCCAGCCTTTAAATCAGGCTACCCAAAGTAGTGTTGAACTTCAACCCATTCTTCCTTAAGCTGCAGGTCCTCCACTCAGGATTTTGTCCTCACACCATACCTACCGGGTCATTTCTTTGCTTGCACTTTGTATAAAGAACGTGAAAAGGCTAAATTCAAGACGCCACACTCAGGCTCTCAAATCTATACTAAGATCCTAATTAAAAAAATATTTGTTTATTGGTGATAAAGAGATAGATTAAGAGAGACAGACAGAGAATGAGAGTTTGGGCACCCCAGGGCCTCTATCCTCAGCAAATGAATTCCTGATGCATGTGTGCCACTTTGCACATGGGGCATTACGTAGGTACTAGGGAATCGAACCCAGGCTGTCAGGCTTTATTTATACCTTTATTTACCATTCAACCATCTCTGCAACCCCCAACCCCCAAGATCCTATTTTGTTTCACCTTGCTAAAAATGTCTCCCCCAATTTATTTTTCTAGGTTTTCCTCCAATTTAAATATACATTCGGATTATTTTTAGATCTCAGTCATTAGTGCTCAGAGACTGTTTTCAAATGGATTTATTCTCTTCCCTCATTTGTTCAATATTTGATTCCTGGTGTAAAGTGCTTTTCTCCTCCTCTCTGCTTGTTTCTAACAGCTCTAAACATTGGGACAAAAATGGAGGAGAGGATCAGTTTTTCTCATCACTGTGGGATTGTGGGTAATGTTCTTTTCCAGCCACTGGCCTCATGGGTGAGAGGTCACAGACCATAAGGTCAGCTGCTCAAATGAGAGCTGTGGCCCTGGCTTGTGTTATTCACACCTCCGGACCTGGTATGTTTGACTCAGACTCAATTAAAAATAAGTGAGTGTGAGGGGCCCCTTTGTAAGGGAGCCCTCAGGTGTTAAACATCCATATCTGGCTTTGTTCTACAAAGCTGATGCCTCTGTGGGAAAAATGGGCCCCACTCTTCAAATCCACACTCATCATCCTAATGTGGTGGGTTGGTTATAATACACACTTCTGGGGTTCTGTGGCCAAAATACAAGACCAACTCCAAGTTCCTCCCGAGGAAGGGAAGTGGTGTCTGCAAGTTGAAAGTCTTTCTATTAAATGTGTGGAGGCTGGGTTAAGGAGATGGCCCAGTAGGTAAAGTGCATGCTGGGAGGGAATGAGGCCTGAGTGTGGCTCCCTGGCCCCTTAGGAAAATTCCAGGCAACATGGAAAGCACCTGTAATCCTAGAATCCGGGAGAAGGAAATGTGAAATCCCTGAGGCTCACTGGTTGGGGAGCTCTGGGTTCAGCAAGAGATCCTATCTCAAAAAATAAGGTGGAGGTGGCAATCAGTAGAGGAAGATATCAGCACACCAACCTCTTGCCTCCATATGCACAGAGACATAGTGGCACACACACACACACACAGAGAGAGAGAGAGAGAGAGAGAGAGAGAGAGAGAGAGAGAGAGAGATCATAAGCAATACTTCCTTTGGTGAGCTTGTCATATAAAGGTAGGATTTTTTCTTCCAATTCTGACACTTGGTATCAAATCATCGGCAAGTTTCACGTCTCCTCTGAGCCCTCATGTCTCTTGTGCAATGTGATCATGTCAGAATCCACTCAGAGAATTCTATGAAGGGGTAAATGAATCTACAAAGCATTCGGCAGGCTGCTTTTCCAGTTGGCAAAGCCTTGAGTTTGGGACTGACCATCACCATGTCGCTATTATTTATACTAATATTGATGGTCGACCATCATTTTTCATTCTAGTCGTTTCTCTACCTCAGTCTACTTTTGTTTCTTCATCTCTTATCATTGTACTCAGCACATTACACAGCATCCTGGAAGATGAGGCACTGGTCCAATTCGTATTTCTTCGATAGCCCTGAAAAGCCATATCGATCTCAGGAGCGTGGCCCGTGCCCATGCCAAGATAGGCTCTGACATTCAAGAAACCCCAGTGTCAGGTGGGTGGTGTGCATCTGCACTTGAGGTGCTGGGAAGGTGACAACAGGAAGATCCCCAGGGCTCATTGGCCAGCCGTCTAGTCTAAATGGTGAACTCCAGGCCAGTGAGAGACCTTGTCACCAAGGAGGTGACTGGCATTCCTGAGGATGACATTTGAGATTATCCTCTGGCTTGCACACCCAAGCACACACATGTATGTGCACACTCCCTTTAAAAAGTTCAGAAGCCAGTAGAACTTTCTGTGTGTTCTCATGAGCTCATGAAGAGGTCCTGGCTTTTAAAACTCTGACCACATTTCAGTTAAACAAACTGTTACTGGTTAATGACCCCCCTCCCCCACCACACAGATTCCCACAGGAATTGCTAAGACACAGTGGGCAGGGGGAGTGGGGGTACACCGTTGCTGGGAAAACTCAGTAAGCATAGTATAAAGGTAACTTTGGGCTGATTCTGCCATATGAGATCTTTGGGGGAAGAACCATTAAACCTTCAAAATAACTCGGGCTGAAGTGTGGTTCCACCAGGAGAGTTTTCTCCCAGCCAAGTGCTTGAGACCTTGCACTCTGGAACCAGGAACCTAGCTCCCCTCAGACCCAGCCCTGCCCAGCTGTGTGCTCCCAGGCAAGAAACCCTTCGAGGGGCTGGCAGCTGGTGCTGGGCACACACTGCCTGGGGCCTGAGCAGAGGAGGCTCTGCGCATGTCTTGGCTCTAGACAAGTAAATTCTGGAACCAACCACGCCTAGCTAATGTGATCACCTCCTCCCTCCCCGGATGCTGTCTTCAGGACTGTCATGGGGTTTTCCTGAGGGACCCCATTGGAAGGAAACCCATATTCCTGGACCCCACCCTGTTGAAGCAGACACCCCGGAGGGAGCCCAGCCTGCACGTTTTAACTAGGCTGCAGGCTGTTCCCTTGGCCATTAGTTTGGGAACCGCTGGCTTGAATGAAGGCATAACTACTGTTACCAAGGCTAATCTCGCTTCCTTCCCTTGCTCTTACTCAACAATACCAGGCCTCGTTGGAAGAAAATTTCTTCCTCTGGTGATGGGGAAAAGTCACTTCTCTTCCAATAATTCCTCTAATGATAAGCCTGCATCTCTACTTTCTGTTTTTCCCAGTAAGGTGTGAATTTGGGCTGGCTTGAGGACCAGCAGGAAGTCAGTCTTTACTGTTGCCCAGGCAACATGCTGATGGGGAGGAGATTTGTCCTGGTTTTCATGAAATGTTAAACTGTGTGTCAGTACAGCTAAGGCAGGGCAGGGTGTCAAGAAAGAACCTTGCATTTGAAGGCTAAGTAGCAGGGATGTATCTAGACATTTGGTTTAAATTTGAATTTCTTTGGATACATTTTAGGCAAGTAATAGTTACATACGAAGTTTCTCTGAAACTACTTGAGAAAATCAGAGGGTGTAAATACTGTGACAGTTTGTCTCTCCTCAAAGAACTTGAGATGACTTTCATGAAAAGATAGAAAGAAAACCCTGGAGGGTGGAAGCAAGAATCAAGAATTCCTGGCTGAAGGGGCAAGTCAATAATAATAATAATAATAATAATAATAATAATAATAATAATAATAATAATAAAAGGGCTGCTACAGCTGGAAGCAAAATGAAACTCAGAGGCTCCTGGCAGCAAAAGCAAAAAGAGAAACAGGATGAGCCATAGAACTTGCATTCTATGAAAAGAGAGCCGACCCATCCATCAGGAAAAGACAAACTATTTCCTAGAATTACACTGTGAGAGAAATCCATCCTGGAAGACCTTACATAAGCACATGACTATGTATATTTAACACAGATCTCCAGCAGTAGCCATGGAATTTATCTGTCTTTTACAGGAGTAAATTTCAGATCCTAGCAGGTTGACAGCGTCTCTTCAAATTTACAGTGTCAATGTGCAATAAAGTAGCAGCTTCCCGAGCCATGCTTTACTGGACCGTCCATCAATATTTGATCAAATTGGGCCAAAGTTTCAAACTACCCTTAAATTATACCCACAGAAAGTGCTCGTGCATGCAGAATGCCTGAGTGGGTTCCAAAATTGAGTCCTTGTGAGCCGGAAGCATCTTTGAAAAATACATCCACACCATTTTCCCTGATCCCAAACCTTCCTTAGAGTACCTGAAATGCTACATACCCCCACACCCAGAGTTGCCCATAAAATGGCCCCCAAGTAACCCCAAATTGGCTCGTATCACGTACAAGCAGCCAGGTTTACAAGGGGGAAATTCTCGACTTCTTTTAGGTAGACAGTGGAATGAGAGGGATGTTCTTTGCACAATGTACAGTTGAGAAAAAACGAGAGTTGCTTTGTGTGAGGCTCAACGATCGATGGCGATGATAGAAGCTCGCCCTGCCTGCGTCTTCGATGTTTGTGTGGAATAATTACATGACTGGTCCAGTAGTTTTATTACCATGGAGATGGGTTATGTAGCAATGCCTGCCTCCTTGTTTAATCAGGTCTCCAGGACTCTATTGAAAGATGCATCTCTGTTTTCCTCTGCCACCACCACTCACCGATTCCTGATTTCACCCAAAGTGATGGGTTCTCCCACATCCTAAAATTCCCTCTGTTAGGAATTCTTCCAGTCCCAAGTGGAAGCCTGTCCTTGCAACAATTACAAGAGTCTTGCTAACGGATGTATCACTGTGCTTTATAAAGACCCGTTGAATGCTCTGTGGGAGGTGCTCTGGATCCATGGTCACGGTCTTTTTTTAAAAATATATATTTATTGTCCATAATGAGTTACATTATTTAGTGGGCAAACAATGCGTTGTTATCCCGAATTCCCCAATTCCCCCCCTCCCCATCCCTGATCGGTTGGATATCCTCCTCCGTGGGCCATCTGTATTAGTCCTTGTGGCAAGGGATCCTGTATATCCTAGTACTCAGCCTGGTCTCCCTGGCCCAAGTGTGTTGTTACTGATGGGTGCCATGCCTCCGGACAGTCTCCCCCACCATGACTCTCACAATCTTTCCGCCCCCTCTTCCGCTCAGTTCCCTGAGTCGTGGTGGGTGAGTAATAAGGCTGCTTTAATGTTGCGAGCTCACGGTCTTTTAAGATTAATTCCTGTTCTATAATCAGACATGTGTTCCAGATTGCATTTAGTCAGCAGAATTGCTTCTAGATATGTTTTGTTGGAATGTGAAATGGTCCCCAGCTGGTGGCACTCTGTGGAGAGGCTGTGGTCATACAGGGTCATGGAACCTAACAGACATCACAGAGTCACTGGGAGCCAGCTTGGACGATGGTGTCCCACCCCACTTCCAACCTGGTCTCTCTGTTTCCTGATCTGCCAAGATGTGAGGCAACAGCCTCACCATCCTGCCTACCACCACAAGCTCCGCCATCCGCCATGCCTTCCTCCCCAGAAAGGACTGGAGCTGTGACCAATACAACCTCTCCTCTCTTGAGTTGTTTCTCTCTCAGGGACTTCAGTGACAGCAACAAGTAAAATACTTAAAGTAAAGTATATCCCTCTAAATGGTTAAATATTAAGGTTGCAATATAAATCTAAGAGCTCAGATCTCTCTCTCTCTCATCTATTGATCAAGTGGTTTTGTTGGATTTTTTCATATTTATTGTCAATAATTAGATACATTTATGATTAAGTCTTTTGGTAGTATCCCCATTTCCCTCCTCCCTGTTTCCAACCCCCCCCTGGGGGCCTTCCTAGGTGGGCAATCAGAGACCACTCACTGAGGGGAATCGGGCTCCACGTGTTCCTGAACACCCTCTGTTTGTGCCATTAGCCTTAAATGTCTGTCAGCCTTTCCGCTGTAGTCACTGTTTTTTCTGGGATTTATTACTCAACTCTAAAAACTGGCTCGAGGCTACAAATTGCCACAAAAGAGAGGCCATTTGTTTGGGGGATTTTTTTTTTCTTAGGGAAATAGTGTGGGTGGGAAGGAGACAGAGTATCCGCTCCACCCTTTTATTTTTTTTTGTGACAAAAAAGGGAAGAATTTATAATCACAGAGTATAATTTGATATTTTAACCAACATAAATATGCATATGAATAATTATGTTAAAACTGCTGGGTGACGAGGACTGATTTTTGGGTCAGGCCAACATGTTGTGATTTCTAGACCAGATCACATGCTGTGCTTTCAGTCTGGTTTCTCCTGCTGTGTCTTTTAAGATATATTTCCTTCATTATTTTTGCCTTTATTATTGGTTATGTGGATACAGGAGACATGGAACATGTCAGTCAGTCTCTTGACATCAAAGAGGTTAGGGTCTGGTAGGAGAAGGTCATGGAGTCAGTGGTCCCCTACTGTGAGCAAGTGCTTGTCCCCAGGTGCTGCCGAAGTACATAGCCCTAGGATGTACCTAGGGACATTTGCAGGTTGTACGCATGTGCACCTGAGCTAAGGAAAACTCTGCTCTGTTTACATTCACACAGATGAAACTTAAGAAGAAAGATATGCAACTCCTAATAGGAGTGAGCAGCAAACCAAGAAAGGAGCACTTGTGTAATGGAGGATCCTGGGCCTGGGGGAGACAATCAACAGCTTTCAATTCGGCCAATTTTCCACTTAGTGAGGGGGTCCCCTTGTCTGGAACCTGGGATTCAGGGCGTTAGGCACCGGATCCCGTACTCTTAGGCTCCCAAGACAAGATGCACTATGGGACCAATTGATAGGGAGGCTACTAAAAATC
>PVHP010006224.1:0-61446 GCA_004024765.1 Zapus hudsonius
TGTGTCAGGATCAAAGGAATTTCTGGCTTCTCCAAACTAGCAGCTACATTGGCCCATGCTGGGTCACATGACTGTCCTGGACCAAGCTTCATAGGTCTGATTGGCCAGATCTGAGTTATATCCACCACCCGCCTTCTCCCCACATCCAGAATGGAGCCCCCAGGGACTCAGACATGATAGGCAAACTCTCCACCACTGAGCTACATGCCCAGTCCTCTTTTTACTTTGTGTGTGTGTGTGTGTGTGTGTGTGTGTGTGTAGAGCATGTGTGGTGTGGTATATGCGTGTATGTGTGCAGATGAAAACATCCATCTTGTGCATGTGGAGGAGGCCTGAAGAGAACTTTGGGTGCCCTTCTCTGTTGCTCATCTCCTACTTTTAAGATGGGATCTCCCCTGAGACTCCATAGTGAATTCCAGGTCAGCTTGGCTTAGAGCGAGACCCTACCTCGAAAAACCAAAAAAAAAAAAAAAAAAAAAAAGATGGGATCTCTACCTCAGCCCTGTCTTTTGACATGCATTGCCATACCCAGTTTTTAAAAATATTTTTAAATATTTTTATTGGGCTGGAGAGATGGCTCAGCGGTTAAGACACTTGTCTACAGAGCCTAACAACCCAAGTTCGATTCCCCAGTACTCACATAAAGCCAGATATACAAAGTGGCACACGTATCTGAGTTCATTTGCAGTGGCTGGAGGCCCTGATGTACCCATTCTCTCTATCTTCTCTCTATCTCTCTCTGCTTATAAATAAATAAATAAATATTTGCAAACAGAGAGGGCTAGGTCCTCTTGCTGCTGCAAATGAACTCTGAATGCATACACCACTTTGCAAATCTGGCTTTACATGGGTGCTGGGAAATTGAACCTGGTCTGGCAGGCTTGTAAACAAGCTCCTGCAACCAACCACTGAGTCATTCCCATAGTCCAACTATTTATTTGTGTTTTTTTCTTTTTTCTTTTTTTTTTGAACTCCTACCTCTGCCTCCCAAGTGCTGGGATTAAAGGTGTGTGTCACCACACCTGGCTATTATTTTACTTTTATTTTTTAAATTAATTAACTTGTTTTATAAAGGTTATGTTCTTATATCCTCTCTCCCATGGACCCACTTTCCCTGAGGGTTCTTCTTAGTGGGATTATTGTATTCCGTGTGAGGTAATTACACAGCTTTTTATTTATTTGCCCATGTCAGGGGAAGGCACACCAAGGGCCTCTGGTCTCTGCTAACATGCACCAGATGCTTGTGCTGCTTTTTGCATCTGGTTTACTGGGTGGATTGGGAATTGAACCTGGGCCCACAGGCTTTGCAATCCAGCATCTTTAACTGCTGAGCCATCTGCCCAGTTCTTACTTTTACTTTTCATTTTCCAACAGCATCTCAATTAAGTTGCCCTGCTGTTCTTGAACTCTTTTTTTTTTTTTTCGAGGTAGGGTCTCACTCTAGCCCAGGCTGACCTGGAATTCACTATATAGTCTCAGGTTGGCCTCGAACTCACGACAATCCTCCTACCTTTGCCTCCTGAGTGCTGGACTAAAGGCATGTGCCGCCACACCCAGCTTCGAACTCTTTTGGTAGCCCCCAAAGGCCTTGAATTTGTAAACCTCCTGCCTTAGCCTCCTTAGTAACTAGACCATCACCTCCATGCCCAGCACTGGGTCATGTCTCTGGTGAATGAGTTACTGTCCTCTGATTGGCCTGGTCTGATGATAATGATACCCCTGGAGTTACTGGGAGTGAGTTAAGAAACTAAGAAAGATGTAAATGTGCCAAGTGTGGTGGTGTGAGACAAGAAAAAGATGAGTTTAAGGCCAGCCTGAGAGACACACTAGAGGCAAAAGATTAGAGCAGGGCCCACAATCTCACCACAACTGTGGAAATGTTATAGGAAGCTTGTCTCCACTGTGATATGGAGAGGCCTACTGGCTGAGTCACCATGAAATTTATATCTTGCTGAATTCGAGTCCCCAAAGTGAGAAACCAGGCCCTTGCCTAGGCTTTGATGGAAACAATGGACCTTTGAGAATCATCAACAGTCTTTTGTTAAGGACTCTTCTCCTATTTCCCTGTCCTCCAGCTGCTGGTACCTTCCTTGCACCCAGACTGGCTGCACTGAGCCCCTTTCCCACCACAGGCTGGCCAGCTGTCTGCGGTGATCCTAGGGCCAAAGAGAATCCAGGCAGTGCCTATGAACTGTTGGTTCTTTTATTGTCTTGCACCTGAGTCTTCAGGGTCCATAGAATGCTCATGAGGGACTAATGTTAAATAATAATGATGCCCTCACTGTTTGCCAGGCTCTGGGCTGTTTTGCAAGTGTCGTCTTTTTTTTTTTTTTTTTTCAAGGTAGGGCCTCGCTCAAGCCCAGGCCGACCTGGAATTCACTATGTAGTCTCAGGGTGGCCTCAAACTCACAGCAGCCCTCCTACTTCTGCTTCCCTAGTGCTGGGACTCAAGGCATGTGCCACGACGCCTGGTTTACAAGTGTCTTCTTATTTGATCATCACATAGTAGCTATGAGGTTATTATTGAAATGATCTGAGTAGAAGAGGAAGTAGTTACAGGTAGATTGTAACTTGGTACAGGATCAAACAGCTGGCAAGCAGAAGAATTGGAATTTGAGACCAAGTCTCTGAATCATTTTTTCAAAAAATATTTGGGGGAGGGGCTGGAGAGATTGCTTAGTGGTTAAGGAGCTTGCCTGCAATGCCTAATGACCCAGGTTCGATTCCCCAGTACCCACATAAAGCCAGATGTATAAAGTAGTGCATGCATCTGGATTGTTTGCAGTGGCTGGATGTCCTGGTATACCCATTCTCCCCCTCCCTTTCTCTCTTTCTCCTTGCAAATAAACAAAATATTTTTTTTAATTTGGGGGGTGGACAAGGTCTCACTCTAGCCTTGAACTCATGATCTTCCTGCCTCTGCCTCCTGAATGCTGGCATGACAGGCCAATGCCACCATGCCCAACGTCAATCTTGGATGATCTATTGCTAGCATACTATGTACATCCTTTCACCATGTTGCCGAGTTACACATCACCAGTGGTGATTGAATCCAGAACACATGTTCCCCCTGTCTCTGTGCCCACTGGCTGCAGCCACGCCTGGGCCAATGACATTCCAGAGAGGAAGCCAAAGGGCCTAGTTTTTAGCAGACCTTTGCTCATTCTTCTTGTCATCCCTTGGATGGGACACCCCAAGGGTACCCAATCCATTGGATACCACATTTGTGTCTCTCAGCTAATGAGCAGACAGGGCTCGTGTAACAGGGCTGTTCACCAGCCACAGCTGAGGCAGCAGCAAGACTATTTCTGCTCAGCTGTGTACTTGTGACGGATTTAACCATCTCTCTCCCATCTTCTATGAGAACTAGTAAAAATTAGGGAGAAAAGTTCTCCTAAATGTACAAGTCATGAAGAAGTTTAATGCAATTGACTCAAAAGAACACAAGTCCCCTGGGTACTGTTTGCTTGGTGTTGGGCACTGATCTAAGGTTTACCTGAACTAAGGTCAGTACTATAATTATGCCCGTTTTAGAGGAAGAACCATTAGCCCAGTGTAGTTATATAAACAGTGGAAGGCCCCACAGTCACTGAGAGATAGTGGAGACTTGCAGCCTGTCTTTTTTATTCTCTCCTTCCTGAGTGTGAGCTCACAGTGGCACATCTTTAAACCAGGAAATCGAAGCAATATGGGAGAAAACTGTTTATCATGCTAGAAATAGACCAATATGAAATTCAGGTGTGGAGCACACTTGTCATTCTTGTACTTGGGGCCTGAGGCAGAAGGATCAAGAATTTTCAGGGCAACCTGGACTACAGAGCATGACATTGTCTCAAAACATGAGGAGTAGGAAATTATTTTAGTGAGTTAAATGCTTGCCTTGTAAGCACGAGATCCCGGATTCAGTCCCCAAGACCCAGATAAAATTCTGAGAATGGCCCCACATACCTATAATCCCAGCTCTGGAGAGGTAGAGAAAGAATGGGTTCACTGTAACTTCATGGAACTGCAGGCCAATGAGAGACCCTGTCTCAAGAAGGTGAGTGGTTTTCCTGAGCATAATATCCAAACTTTCCTCCGTCCTCTACCTGCACACACACACTTGCTTGTAGATACATGCAAAGAAAATCATCCAAGACCGTCTAAAAGATAAGCTGTTACTAGGTTTGGTTTGGTTTGAATAGTTCTGGGAATGGAATCCAGGGCCTCAGACATTCGCTGAAACAGCATTCTCCCTGAGGCCTTGCCCATTTTTGTCTAATCTATGTAAGAGGAGAAAATTCTGCTTAAGCAGCTTTTCTTGAATCTTCCTAAGTTGGTGTCATTTCAAGCCCCTATTTGTCCCCTTGCTGGCTCTTCTACCAGTGTTTCCAATCTGAGCCTTGGTTTCCTTGCCTATAATACAGGGGCACTAATACTCTTCTCCCCCAGCAACAAGACAGTTGGGAGGACCTGAATCATGTATCTAAACTGCTTAGTCCAGTGCTTGGTTTGAAAGAAACAGCATGTTGCAGGTTATATGATGTTACTATAAGAGCCTGAGTAAATTGCATCAAATGACCTCTCTTCCAGGTCGCAGGGTCATCTGTTTGGTGGGAGCTGGTATCTCCACATGTAAGTGTGCCCTTCCCTTGACAGCAACCCCCAGGAATGGGGGAGCCACTCTAGGGGACAGGCAAGGGCCCTACCTAGGTAGAGCCTGATAGGATCATTGTATATATACTTAAGGCTGACACCCCTGATCATTTGCTTTTTCTCCTCTCCAGCTGCAGGCATCCCTGACTTCCGCTCTCCAACCACTGGCCTCTATGCCAACCTGGAGAAGTACCACCTTCCCTACCCCGAGGCCATCTTTGAGATTAGCTATTTCAAGGTAAACCACTGACATAGCGGAGAGGATGAGGTCTCCCAGTTCCATCCCTTATCTCACCTGGAGCAGTGTGGCTCTTTGGCTCTTTCTTCTACAGAAACATCCAGAACCCTTCTTTGCCCTTGCCAAGGAGCTCTATCCTGGACAGTTCAAGGTGAGGTTCCAAAACAGAAAATGGGCCCTGGGACCAGGTGTAGTGGTGCTCATCTTTAGTGCTCTGGAGGCTGAGGCAGGAGAATTGCTACAAGTTAGAGTCTAGCCTAGGCTACATAGTGTGTCCAGGCCAGCCATGTCTTTGTAGTGAGACTGTCTCAAAACAAGAGGGGGCTGGAGAGATTGCTCAGTGGTTAAAGGCACTTGCTTGCAAGGCCTAACAGCCTGGGTTCAATTCCCCAGCACCCACATAAAGCCAGACTCACAAAATGGCACATGCATCTGGAGTTTGCAGCAGTAAGAGGCCCTGATGCTGCCATTCTGTCTCTTAAATAAATAAATAAATTTTTTTTAAGAAACCAACAACAACAAGAAACATGGCTCTAGGTGTGAACTACCCAGGGTTCCCTCCAGGTCCCTCATTCTCTCTTCTTGTGCCTGCGAGCCTCAGTTTTGTGAAAAGGGTTGTCATGAGGCATCAAGGAGCTGATGATGCACATTGGAGCCACAGTCTGGCAACTTCATCAACTTGTGATGTTAGCAATCATTTACAGAACGGAAGGGTGCTGCTCTCACCCCCACAAGACCATTGTGACAGGCCCACGAGGCAGGACAGACGTGACCAGCAAAGTGCCTGGCACACAGAGAGGGGGTGGGGTCTTTGCATGTGGTGATAGCATGTGGGAGTGCCATTGCCATCAGCGTTGTCATTCTTCCTTCAGCCAACCATCTGCCACTACTTCATCCGACTGCTGAAGGAGAAAGGGCTCCTGTTGCGCTGCTACACGCAGGTAGGCAGGCCTGGGGGTGGCCTTGGATGGCAGGCTGCAGGCCGCACACGATGAACCTGCTGCAGAGCATGAAGCAAGGGACACAGCCAGGCACCACGCTTCAGCCGACTGCGTCCTTGCCATGTGACCTGCAGTGAGCCCCTTCCTCTTAGCCTCAGTTTCCTCCGTATCCAACAGGGTCCAGGGCTGGAGGGATGGCTCAGGGTGCTTCTTACAGGGCTTGACAGCCCGGTTCAATTCCCTAGTGTCCATAAAGCCAGATGCACAGGTGGCACACGCAGCTGGAGTTTGTTTGCAGGGCTAGAGGCCCTTGCATGCTCATTCTCTTTCTCCCTCTCTGCTTGCAAATAAATTAATTAACTTAATAGATGAAATAAAATAGGCTCCAGAATTGTTTCAGGCCCTGTCAGTTCTGTGGTGAGGTGTGGAGAGGGGGCCAGGCTGTGTGGTGGGTGATGGTATAAACAAGGTAATTAGAGAAGCATCATGGAGAAGGTGGCGTTTGAGTAAAGACCTGTGAAGAGGAAAGGAAGGAGCCTTGGGATTATGGGAGGTGGAGAGGACCCAAGTTGTGTGTGGGGACAGACTGTGAGGATGGGGTTAAGGGAGCCAAAGAGAGCAGGCAGGAGGCTGCTGTGATGGATGCTGGACCTAGGTGGGGAAAAGCAGGGTGAGGAGATAAGGAATCTCCCTGAAAGACGGAGTCAGGGATGATGCTCAGTTGGTCATCTGAGCACCTGAGACGCTGTGAGAAGAGCAGGTATGTGGAAAGATAAAGCTCTGGCTTGCCGGGTGTGGTGGCGCACACCCTTAATCCCAGCACTCAGGAGGCAGAGGCAGGAGGATTGCCATGAGTTCAAGGCCACCCCGAGACTACATAGTAAATTCCAGGTCAACCTGGACTAGAGCGAGACCCTATCTTGAAACACCAAAAATAATAAGTTCAGGCTTGATATACTGGAGACACTGGGGGACAGCTGGACATGGAGCCTGGCTTAAGTAGAAAGAGAAAGCAAATAGGGTGAGAAATATTTTTTTGGTCATCATAGGATAGAGCAAGACCCTACCTCGAAAAGTCAAATAATAGCCGGGCGTGGTGGCGCACGCCTTTAATCCCAGCACTCGGGAGGCAGAGGTAGGAGGATCGCCGTGAGTTCAAGGCCACCCTGAGACTACAGAGTGAATTCCAGGTCGTCCTGGGCTAGAGTGAGACCCTCGAAAAGCAAAACAAAAAAAAGTCAAATAATAATAAGGTGCTTGCTTGCAAATGCAGGTCCAGGTTCAATCCCCAGTACCCACATAAAGCCAAACCCCAGACTCCTATATCACTTTTGGGTTTGGCTTTATGTGAGTACCCCTGACTGTTAACCCTTCAGTGACTCCCCTGGGTTGAGCAGAACAGTTTTAGATACACTGGCTTCTCCTGGCCTCATTCCTAGCCCTGACTTCTGGGCCAATGAGGGACCATTGGTTTCTGACTCTTCTCTCCGTCTCTCCCTCTAGAACATAGACACACTGGAGCGAGTGGCAGGGCTGGAGCCTGAGGACCTGGTGGAGGCCCATGGCACCTTCTATACATCACACTGTGTCAGTTCACTCTGCCGACAAGAGTACACACTGAGCTGGATGAAAGGTAAGGCCAGGCGCGTGTATATATAGCAATCAGGGGACAACCTCAGGAATCATTCTTCAGATACCATCTACTTATTTAGACAGGGTCTCCCAGTGGCCTGGAGCTCATAAAGTAGGCTGTACCAGCTGGCCACAGCTCAGTGATCTGCCTGTCTCCACCTCCCTAGCATTGGGATAGTAAGGCCTTTTTTTAAGGGGGTTCTGGGGATTGAACTCAGGCCCTCATGCTTACAAGGAAGCACTTTACCAACTGAGCTAACTTCCCAGCCTTGTTTCTTTTGAGACAGAGTCTCCCTATTTAGCCCAGACAGACCTCAAACTTGCAATTACTACCTCAGCTTCCTCAGTGCTGGATTACATGCATGTGCCACCAACTTTCCTCTGGCTCTATTTAGTAGATACTGCAGTCTCCAAGATAAGAGGCGGTGGTGATTCCCTGCTTCCCCACCACCTCCACCAGGCTGTTGTGCATATGAGCTCCAAAGCAAGTCCAACCACAGAGTCAAGTCTTTGACAGTTATGGCCTGTTCTGTGAGGTCATAGAACCCTAGCTCTGCTTCCTTTGAGGTGTGTTGATCCCATCTTACACGAAAAGCTTGTCTAGACAAATACAGTGGCATGGCATTGAGACCAGCATTAACCAGTAGAGCTTTCTGAGAGGAAGAAAGCCTTCTACACTGTACCATCCATCACAGCCTCCCACTTGGTGTTTGTAATTGAGCACTTGAAATATGCCTAGTGTACTGAAAAACTGGATTTTTAGTTTTCTTAATTTTAAAAATGTTTTATTTATTTATTTGAGAAAGTGAGAGAGAGAAAGAGACAGATAGACAGAGAGAATGGGTGAGCCAGGGCCTCCAGCCACTGCTGCTTTGCAAATTCCTAAATTCCTTAACCGCTAAGCCGTCTCTGCAGCCCTTGTTTTTTTGTTTGTTTGTTTGTTTGTTTTTTTAGGTAGGGTCTCCCTCTGGCCCAAGCTGAGATGGAATTCACTATGTAGTCTCAGGCTGGCCTTGAACTCATGGCACTCCTCCTATACCTCTGCCTTCTGAATGCTGGGATTAAAGGCATGTGCCACTATGACTGGTTTCTAAAATTTTTAAAATATTCTTTGGGAAGGCCCTACTAGAAAAACAAAAAGCAAAACAAGCAAAGGGAAAAAACCCTGTAAATCCCATGCGGCCCAGACTTGCCATATTGGACAGCGCAAGAGGAATCTGTGGTGGGAAGCTGGCGCATGTGCAGCCTTGGCCGGAGACAGATGGCAGGGATTGCTGCTGTTGCTTTCCCCACTCCCTCTGAAGGAAGGGCTCCCGGAGAAGCCATCCTGAGCACCAGGGAGGGCTGGTTTCTGACAGCCATTGTGCTAATTGCAAAGGCACTGTTTCACCATGGAAAGCCATTTCTGACGTTCTTTATGTTGACTTCACAAAGCTGCTGGTGTCCACTTGAGGTCGGGACAGCTGTGGCGTTTGCAGCAGTGCTCCTAGAGGGTGACCTTTCTGACAGAATGCCAGACAGCTGCCCCTGGGATGAGGGTTCCCAAACAGCAGCCCAAACTGTGTGCAGCTGGGATTGACATACAATGGAGATCACCCTCGGTATGCTTCATAGCAGAGTTGCATACACCACTTATAAAATAGCATGTGGTTTATGCAGAATTACCCCCAGTGGCCAGCCACCAGGAAAACTGCCCTGTGTGAATGAATGCACAATAGTTGAATGAGTGAGTTCCAATTCTATAGGCTGCAAGGGACAGAAATGCCGTTAAGCTTCTTTTTTTAAAACTTTTTATTGACAGCTTCCATAATTATAAACAATCAACCATGATAATTCCCTCCCCACCCCAAGCTTCTTCCCCCCCTCCCAGGTCAGACCTCTAACCCAGGCTGCCCTGGAATTCACTATGTAGTTTCAAGCTGGCCTTGAACTCCCAGCGATCCTTCTACCTCTACCTCCTGAGTGATGGGATTAAAGGAGTGTGCCACCATGCACTTCAAGCTTCTTGATCCATGAACAGTAAGGAGTGTGATTGTCACAGAGCCTAAGGAAACAGCTGGGCTTGAAGTGTCAGTGTCCTTCCCTGACCCAAGGGACATAGAACGGGACAGTGGCTGTCAGAAACAGGCCCTCCCTGGTGCTCAGGATGTGAGGACTACCTCGTGGTTTCTCAGCAGGGGTGGGGAGTGTAATAGCAGCAAGGATCAACCCACTGGAAGAACGGGACTCTCACTCCCTAGGTGGAACCCTGGGGGCCTGTTAGGGGCGCTGTCTGCTCATGCGCTTGCTCCTTTATTACCTGTTCCCACTCAGCTGTAGACAGTGGTGCTAGAAACCCAACACCTGGAGATGGATGGAGGTGGGCAGCTTTCTAAGGAGGGAGGTCTTTGATCAGCATTGAGTATATTCCAAGAAATTCCCCAGTGGTGGAACGTGCTTTGTTTGCAGTGCTGGGGATGGAACCCAGGAATTTTTGCCTGCCAGGCAAGTGCTCTAACACTGAGCTATGTCTCTATTCCCTTACTGATGAATTCTGTCAAGGGCTCCACCATTGAGCTATATTTGAGACAGGGTCTTGGTGTGTAGCCCTGGCTGGCCTGGAACTCACAATTTTTTTTTTAACTCAGCCTCCTAAATGTGGGATTATAGGCATATGATACCACTGCCTGCCTCAGATGTGTTTGTGTTGACAGTGGGGGAAGGGAAGTTACAACAGTTACTGTGGGTAACCTCTGGGCTTCTCACATCCTTCTCTCCTTTCCTCTCCCATACCCAGAGAAGATCTTCTCAGAGGTGACTCCCAAGTGTGAGAAATGTCAGAGCTTGGTGAAACCTGGTAAGCCTTGGGGGCTGGGAGCTGACTTTAGGTGTCTAAGACCTCCTTCCATCAGTGACCCCTCCCAAAAGGCACACTCCACCTCTGGCCACCTCTGCACCCTGACCATTGCCTTAGTCATCTTACAAAGTGGGGTGCTGTGCGTGTCATTTTCCCCCCACCCTGCCGGTCCCCACGGCACTCAACTCCTGAGGCCTCAGATCTACCTCAATTCTATTATTATTGTTATTATTATCATTATTTATTTATTATTTCTTTCTTTTCGGGGTTAAGTTAGGGTCTCACTGTAGCCTAGGTTGACCTGGAACTCACTCTGTAGTCCCAGGCTTGCCTTGAACTCACAGTGTCTAATCTCCCAAGTGCTGAGATTACAGGTGTGCACCATCACTGGCCTACCTCATCTCTTGCCTGTTATATTTCTGTCACCTATGTCACTTGTCTCCTCTGTGTTCTGTATCCGTCTGTCTCTGCCTCAGACATCGTGTTTTTCGGCGAGAACCTTCCGGCACGCTTCTTCTCCTGCATGCAGTCAGTAAGTTCCCGCTTTCTGCTCAGCTCACATGGGCTGCAGGGCCCTGCCCTGGGAGAGGTGGACAGAACAGGGGAAGAGGGGAAGAGTCTGGTCAGGATCCTCACTGGCCACTTCCCACACAGGACTTCTCGAAGGTGGATCTCCTTATCATCATGGGCACCTCCCTGCAGGTGCAGCCATTTGCCTCTCTCATCAGCAAGTAGGTGGGGAGGCAGGGGGACGGGACTGTGGGGACAGCTGGGGCGGAGAGGTGGGACTGGGGGAGCAGCTGGGTTGAGGCAGGGCAGAGACAGGACAGATCCTAACCCCAGCTCGCCATTCCCAGGGCACCCCTATCTACCCCACGCCTGCTCATCAACAAGGAAAAGACTGGCCAGGTGAGTTCTCTACTCACTGGAGGGTCCCCTCCCTTCCACTCCCTCCTCAGGAGCAGAAGACAGGTCCCACACACATCCTCCTTGGAGAGCACCAGTCCTTTGGATACCCCAGCACCAGCTTGACTTCAAGCTTCTGGATCATTTAGGACAACTTGAACACCAAGACAGAATCAAACTTTAGCCTAAAGAAGCTAAAAAGCAACATAATACTGCCTGGGACTAAGGATCAAGGCCCAAGGAACCTAGGAATAGCCACAGGCAGCTGGAACGTCCCTGTTCTCTCTCAATTGCTGGGCGAGGGCACCCTTCTGAGGAATACCCCTGCGGTAGAGAATGCAAACAGGGATGGAGAGGTGGCTCAACAGTTAACCTTAAGGCACTTGCCTACAAAACCTAATGACCCAAGTTTGATTCCCCAGGACCCACATAAAGCCATATGTGGCACATCCATTTGGAGTTCGTGTGCCTATTCTCTCTCTCCCTCTCTCCCTCCCTCTCCCTCTCCCTCTCTGTCCTTCTCCTCTCTGCTTGCAAATAAATAAATAAATAACATGTGAGAATGCACACCAGGGAGGGGTGTCGCCCTGCTGGGGACATGGGAGCCTAGTCACCAGGCAGACACAGGCACTGGGGTAGGCCAGAGGCTTGGTGGCACATACCTTTAATCCCAGCACTCAGGAGGATGAGGTAGGAATTCAAGACCAGTTTGGAGCTACAGAATAAATTCTAAGACAGCTTGGCTAACATGAGTTTCTACCTTTTTTTTGTCTCCTCGTGATAGGCTTCTTCTAGCCCAGGCTGACCTGGAATCCACATGTAGTCTCAGGGTGGCCTCAAACTCAGAGCGATTCTCCTACCTCTGCCTCTGAGTGCTGGGATTAAAGGCATTCACCACCATGCCCAGCCAATAAAATATTTTTAAAAAATAAAAAAGTGAAAGGTCAGTTGGGCATGGTGGTGCAGACCTTTAATCCCAGTACTTGGTAGGTAGAGGTAGGAGGATCACTGAGGTCAAGGCCAGCCTGGTCTAGAGTGAGACCCTACCTGAAAAAATAACAAAATGAATACAAAAAAAGAGCCAACTAAAACTTGGCTTCAGCATCTGGACTGTTAGCTGTCTCTTCCTCCACAGACAGATCCTTTCCTGGGAATGATGATGGGCCTAGGAGGTGGCATGGACTTTGATTCCAAAAAAGCATACAGGTGAGGCCTGGGCCTAAGGGGGGAAGAACCTAGCTAGGGCCAGGGCCGAGGTAAGAGAGGGGACAAAAGGCTCGTAGGGGCCTCCGCCAGTCCTCCGACTTCTCCCACTGCAGGGACGTGGCCTGCCTGGGGGACTGTGACCAGGGCTGCCTGGCCCTCGCTGATCTCCTTGGATGGAAGGTGAGGAGCTGGGCTGGACCACCGCAGGCCCATGGGGATGAACGCTGACCTCTGACTTCCGTGAACTCTGTCCCACTGCAGAAAGAGCTGGAGGACCTTGTCCGGAAGGAGCATGCCAACATAGACGCCCAGTTGGGGCCACAGGCCCCCAACCCCACCACTGGCACTTCCCCCAGCAAGTCCCCACCTCCTGCTAAGGAGACGGCCAAGACCGCAGAGGGGGAGAAGCCCAAGTGACGCCATCTCCCATTCAGCTCCTCTGGGACAGCGGAACCCAACCCAGCGCTGGTCCTAACGGGCAGCTCCTGTGGAGGGCTCAGTTCATCTTTGTTTCTTAAGCACTCTCTCCCAGAACTGGGGTGCCCTCACTGCATCCCAGAAAATCTCTAACATGCCCAAGAGGCTGAAGTCTAGCATCCGTCTCTAACAGCCCACAGTCTCTAACTACCCGGGTAAGGACCTCCCCTAACTTCTAACTACTCCTAGGGAGCCAGGAGTACCCCTAAACTTCTAACTGTTCCTGAAGAGGGGGAAGAGGACATCCATTCTCCCTACAGATCCCAGGAAGCCTGAGGCTAAATAAATCAAATTAACCTATCCTGAATGAGGGGGGTGGACCCTCCAAATATAACTCATACCCAGAGTGTAGGACCCATGGGAGCTCTGAACTTGAGGCCTCCCAAGACTCTGCCTCCAACCAACTCCCTTTGTGTGTGCTGGTCCACCTTCCCTCAGGACCCACTGCCCATGGGAGGATGGGCATATCTTGCTTATTGGAAACAAAATAAACAAGCCAAAACACCGACCAGGGGCTGTGTGGTCTTTATTCCTTTCTTCTTTGAGTACCTAAGGCAGCTGTAGGGAGGGGGCAGGTCATGAGCCACAGAAACACCAGACCAGCTATAGCTCTAAGCTCTTAGGAGAAATAGTTGGGCCAAGAGGGTCCCCCAGCAGTGGGTGGGACCTGGTACCTCTAGTCCTCTCCTCCCAGGTTGCTAGGGTCCCCTTTCCAAAGGAGGAAGGTTGATTTCAGAACCCCCCCAGCCCCGCCTCTTCCCCCTGCCTGCCCCACTTCCTCTCTAGAAAATACTTTCACTTCCTGCTGCTCGTCTCCCCTCGAGAACAGGTAGGCCTCCAGGGACCCAGCATCTGGCCTGTTCACCTGCAGCTGCTTCTGTGCAGCCAGGCGCCACCCATATCCTCCTCCCTTCCCAGAGTCTCAGGGTGAGAGGACCACCTGCCTTCCTCTCCTGCCTTCCTTCTTCCTATTCTCCCTGTAGCGTGCCTGCCCCTGCCCTCCTGACACCCAGGCCTTCCAGTCAGCAGAGAATCGATTTATGTAGCTGTTTATCTGTCCTGCACAAACATACCCAACAGGAGCAGAACCCACAGATCAGGACCTGTTCTGTTCAGCAACCTCTCCCACAGCACTGTCACCTAATTCTGGGCCTCGGTTCAGTTATTTGGGTGGAAGGATAGGAGGGAAGGAGGCTGCATGGATAGATGAAGGAAGGAAGGATGGATGGATGAATTTCCCTTTCTAGACCCCCGTTGCCTACACCTGAGACTGCTGTAGGGAAAATACTCAAAAGGGCTCACCTCAAGTCAGGCATGGTGGTGCACACCTTTAATCCCAGCACTGGGGAGGCAGGCGTAGGAGGATCACCATGAGTTTGAGGCCAGCCTCAGACTACATAGTGAATTACAGGTCAGCCTGGGATAGAGGGAGACACTACCTCCAGAAAAAAAAAAAAGAGTTGGAGTCTAGTGGAATGTGGTGATCCATGTCTGTAACCCCAGCATTTGTGAGTTAGAGGCAGGAGGATTAGGAATTCAAAGCCATTTTGGGCTACATGAAATGCTATCTCAGAAGAGCTGGAGGAGGGCTGGAGAGATGGCTCAGCAGTTAGGCACTTTCCTGCAAAGCCTAGCGACTGGGTTGGATTCCCCAGTGCCCACATAAAGCCAGATGCATAAATGGCCTATGCATCTGGAGTTCATTTGCAACTTTCTCTCTCTCTCTCTCTCTCCTTATGTATTAAAAAAAACTGGAGGAGCTGGGTTTGGTGGTACCCACCTTTAGTCCCAGCACTCAGGAGGCAGAGGTAGGAGGGTCACTGTGAGTTTGAGGCCAGCCTGGGACAACAGAGTGTTCCCCAGAAAATCCTTTCAATTTTTCTGTGTGCTTAGAACTTTTATCAGCAAGTGTTGGGCTAGCCTTGAATTCAGTGATCCTCCTGCCTCTGCCTCTGCCTCCTGTGTGCTGGGATTAAAGGTGTGTTACACCACACTCAGCATCCACTTTATTTTTTTAATTTTTAAAATTTTTTTTTTGTTTTTCGAGGTAGGGTCTCACTCTAGCCCAGGCTGACCTGGAATTCACTATGTAGTCTCAGGGTGGCCTTGAACTCATGGCAATCCTCCTACCTCTGCCTCCCGAGTGCTGGGATTAAAGGCGTGCGCCACCACGCCCGGCCCATTTTTTGAGACAGAGTCTCTCACTGAACCTAGAAGCTTTCTGATTCAGTTAGACTAGCTACCCAGTGAGCCATAAGGTCAAATTGTGTCTGACTCCCAATTGGTGTTTACATGGGTTCTTGTAATCCAAACTCACTCACCGAGCCATCTCCCCAGCCCCTGGTTGTAAATTTCTGGAATATTACCCCCAGGCCAGAGAAGCCTCAAGTCTTGTCTTCCTCCATGCCAGAGGCCAGTCCATGGCTCATTGGTTTCCAACAACATGAAGATGGCCCAGCCAGAGAGCACAGTCTCTTCAGCTCTCACTGAAGGAGAGAGGTGAGGCTGTTGTATTGGTAGCTCTTCTCCCGGCCCTGGACCAGAAGCCCTTTCATCCAATGCTCACCCTCGCATCCAACCCTGAATCCCGTCTCCGACCCTTCCTGCCACTTGGCCCCTACTTCAGTGGCCTTCTCTGACCTCCTGGATCCTATACATCACAGGCAGGTTTCACCACAGACAAATGGAGCAGACAAGACCCTACTAGGGGTCCTTGGGACCCTAGAGCCACTTCTTTGCCTGAAGAGGACACAGGGGATATGGCAGGTCCCAGAGTTGGATGCTCAGCATGCTAAAGCCCTGATGGAGCTGTGGCCTCTAGGGGTAAGTCCTCACAGCTGGGATTCCATACTAACCCTCTCAACAGGTGACAAACACAATACAAATTTAGCAAATCTAAAAACTTGCATGTTTTTGTTTTGGGATTTATTTTGTTTGTTTTGAGACAAGGTCTCATGCAGCCCAGTATGGCATGGAACTCCAATGTAGCCAAAGATGACCTTGAACTCCTGATCTTCCCTCCTCCTCCTCTTCCTCAGTGCTGGGATTACAGATAGGTACCACCATGCCTGGTGTTCTCTCTCTCTCTCTCTCTCTCTCTCTCTCTCTCTCTCTCTCTCTCTCCCCCCCCCAAACAGGGTCTCACTATATAGTCCTGGTTGTCCTGGAACTATGTAGTTCAAGCTGGCCTCAAACTCTCAGTAGTCCTCCTACCTCTGCTTCCCAAGTGCTAATATACTTAAATGAAATTTATTTATTGGGCTGGAGAGATGGCTCAGCGGTTAAGGCACTTGCCTCCAGTGCCTAAGACCCCTGGTTCAATTCCCCAGTACCCACATAAGCCAGACCCACAAGGTGGTGGCCCTGGTGTTCTCTCTCTCTCTCTCTCTCTCTCTCTCTCTCTCTCTCTCTCTGCTTGAAAATGAATGAATAAAATATATGTTAAAAAAAAACCTCTGAGCTATCAGAGCTCAGGACTCAGGCTTTAAAAAAAAAAAGAAATTTATTTATTGATTTAAGTGATAGACATACTCTAGAGTGAAAGTGATTTTCAGGAAGGAATGGATCTTGAGCTTCAGGCAGCTTATGAATTTCTCTTCCTTTCTTGGTGTTGTTTTCCATGATGTTTGGAGCTAGAAACACTCAATTCTATAATACTTCAAGAGACAGCCATCTTTCCAGTGTAACCAGAAAAGCAGCTGTTGCATAGAGTTCAGCAACTCAGTATGCCATAGGGCCAGCTGCTCTGCAGTTCCTTGGAACTTCCCTAAATTACCCACATGCATTCCAGATAGGAAGGCAAGAAGTGACAGGTGCCTCTGTTCTTTGACCCAATGCAGAATGCATGGCAGGGCTGGAAGCAAGGTTTTAAAAGCTTACCTGGAAATCCAGGCATGGTGGCACAAACCTTTAATCCCAGCACTTGGGAGGCAGAGGTAGGAGGATTGCCGTGAGTTCAAGGCCACCCTGAGACTACAGAGTGAATTCCAGGTCAGCCTGGACTAGAGCGAGACCCTACCTCGAAAAACCAAAAAAAAAAAAAAAAAAAAAAAAAAAAAAAAAAAAAAAAAGCTTACCTGGAGGTTACAAAGCAAACACTAAGGATCATTGCCTGAGCCAATCTCATTGGGAATCTATGCTCTCCTGCCTCAGCCTCAAGAGTGCTGAGATTACAGGCGTGTATCACCACACCCTAAAGACTATGCCAGTCAGTATTATCTCTACAGTTCAACATATTAATGCCTTGAACAAGAGAAGTTCTGCAGGGCCCTGGTGTGGTGACGTAAATTTGTAATCCCAACAGTCAGGAGATTAGGAGTTCAAAGTCAGCCTCAGCTATATAGCAAGTTCATAGCCAGCCTGGACTATACAAGTTACTGTCAAAAAAAATTCTTCAGGGAACATGGAGTAGACTTGGAGACAAAAGCTAACAGGGTTTGGCAACCATAGCTCAGGACAGCATTCTTCTTTCTTTCTTTCTTTCTTTCTTTCTTTCTTTCTTTCTTTCTTTCTTCTTTCTTTTTTTTCTTTTTTTTTGGTTTTCGAGGTAGGGTCTTGCTCTAGTCAAGCTGACCTGGAATTCACTCTGTACTCTCAGGGTGGCCTGGAACTCATGGTGATCCTCCTACCTCTGCCTCCCAAGTGCTGGGATTAAAGGCGTGCACCACCATGCCCGGCTATAAATAATATATATATATATATATATATATATATATATATTGTTGTTGTTTTTTCGAGGTAGGGTCTCACTCTAGTCCAGGCTGACCTGGAATTCACTATGTAGTCTCAGGCTGGCCTCGAACTCACAGCGATCCTCCTACCTCTGCCTCCCGAGTGCTGGGATTAAAGGCGTGCGCCACCACGCCTGGCTTAATATATATATTTTTAATGTATTAGTGGGAGGCTTTATTATTTAATGGAACATGGGGAGTTACAGAGTTCTCCAGCCACCAGTGTGGGGAGAAAAACGTTGAGAGTTTAACAAAATTTATGCTGTTTAGCTAAACAAGCAGCAGAAGAAAAGATAACAGAGGGCTCCCATCATGAGGAGAGGTTTAAGAGGGAAAAAATCTGGAGACTTCCCCCACCATTAGGCTGGGGTAGGGAAAGGCCTTACCTATCTATAGAAGATTCAGAGGTCCGTTTGCCAGCCTGCCATGTGGGGAAGAGAGCTATAAATAATTAAAAATTTTTTTTTATTTATTCATTTTCAAGGAGAGAGAGAGACAGAGAGAGAGAGAGAGCACCAGGGCCACCACCTCTGGGTCTGGCCCATGTGGGACCTGGGGAATTGAACCCGGGGCCTTGGGCACTGGAGGCAAGTGCCTTAACCGCTGAGCCATTTCTCCAGCCCTATAAATAATATTTTTAATAAAATATTTTTAAAAAGAAAAGTTTGCTGGGCATGGTGGCTCATGCCTTTAATCCCTGCACTTGGGAAGCAGAGGTAGGAAGATCACCCTGAATTCGAGGCCAGCCTGAGACTACATAATGAATTCCAGGTCAGTTTGGGCTAGAGTGAGACCCTACCTCTTAAAACAAAATAATAAACAAACAAATATTTGCATATACCTTTGAGTTGAACTATACCTCTACCCTCCCCCAGAGTTTCCTGGTCCTAGGATATGACCCTAACCAGATCCTGGCACTGAAGACAGGACCTTCACTGGGAGAAGTCAATACCTACCATATTCAGAAGTTTTCTGGAGGTGAGGCACCTTCTCTGGGTTTCCAGTCCACATAGCACATGGATCAACAAGAATTGTCGGCATTAATCCCCAAATATCTCCTGAATCTCCCAATCCTGTCTCCTTCCATCGCTCAGTCTGAGCCTCCATCACCTCTTACTCAGACACTGCAGTAGTCTCTTCTCTGGCCTCCTTGCTAACCCCTCTCCATGCAATCCATGCTGAACATAGCACACAGGCATTTTCACACAGTAATTACATGTTGGATACCCCTTCTCCAGACCCTGCAGAGTGTATGAAACATCTCTGCATACAAGAAGCTCCTGCTCTAATACAGTCCCAGCTCACCTCATCCTCATTCACTCTGTTCAGCCCACTTTGCTTCTCTGCTCCTCCAGCCTTGTGTGCTCCAGCTACAGGGCTTGACTGTTGTTCTTCCTGAATTAATGTTCTTGGAATGGTTGGTTTAGTCTCCATCCTTCAAAGCCTCTGTAGAAATGTCACCTGTCTTGGATAAAAAATTCAAGGCTAGGCAGTAATTAAAAAAATTGTTTTATTTATTTATTTGAGAGAAAGAGACAGACAGACAGAGAATGGGTGCACCAGGGCCTCCAGCCACTGCAAACTCCAAACTCATGGGCCACCTTGTGCATCTGGCTTTATGTGGGCACTGGGGAATCGAACTCTGGTCCTTCTGCTTTGCAGGCAAACACCTTAACTGCTAAGCCATCTCTTCAGCCCGGCTGGGACTACAGAGTGAATACCAAGTCAGCCTGGGCTACACTGAGACCCTACCTTGGAAAGTAAAAATTCAAGGCTTCCTGGCATGGTGGCACACATCTTTAATCCCAGCACTCAGTAGGACCCTCCCTTGAAAAACAAAAAAAGGTTCAAGTGTAGCTTGGGCTATTTAGGGAGTTCAAGGTTAAGTAGAGCTGCATAGCAAAATGGAAGCAAGCAAGCAAGCAAGAAAGAATGACAGACAGACAGAATGGAAGGAAAGAAAGAGAAAGAGGTAAAGCAGGTGTGATGGCTCATGCCTGTAATCCCAGAACTAGGGAGGCTGAGGGTTACCACATGTTTGAGGCTAGCCTGAGTTACATAGTGAGGCCCTGTCTCCAAAAATAAATGGGGGGGGGGTGATATACCTTTATCAGCTAAAATAGCTGCTGACCATTTAAAATTTTTATGAATATATACAAAGAGAATGGACACACCAGGGCCTCTTGCCACTGCAAAGGAACTCCAAACACATGCACCACTTTGTGAATCTGGCCTTATGTGGGTACTGGGGAATCGAACCTGGGTCATTAGGCGTGCGCCACTACATATGTGGGTACTGGGGAATTGAACCCAGATCCTAAGGCTCTGGAGGCAACCACCTCAACTGCTGAGCCATCTCTCCAGCACATTTATTTATTTTTTAAATATGTTTTACTTAGCCAGGTATAGTGGCGCACGTCTTTAGTCCCAGCACTCGGGAGGCAGAGGTAGGAGGATAGCTTTGAGTTCGAGGCCAGCCTGAGACTACATAGTGAATTCAGGTCAGGCTAGAGGGAGACCCTACCTCGGAAAAACCAAAACCAAACAAACAATCCAGACATGGAGGCTCATACCTTTAATCCAAGCAATGCCGAGGCAGAAGGATCTATGCGAGTTTCAGGCCAAACGGAGTTCCAGGTCATCTTGGGCTCAAGTGAGATCCGACCTCAAAAACAAACAAACAAAAATCAACCTTTGATGACTCCTAGTTGACCCTAGTTGATGTGGTGAGTAGAAAGCAAGCATCAAGACAGGAAACCAGGGCTGGAGAGATGGCTCAGCGGTTAAGGCACTTGCCTCCAGTGACTAAGGCCCTGGGTTCAATTCCCCAGGACCCACATAAGCCAGACCCACAAGGTGGTGGCCCTGGCTTTCTCTCTCTCTCTCTCTCTCTCTCTCTCTCTCTCTCTCTCTCTCTCTCTCTCCCACTGTATCTCTCTGCTTGAAAATGAATAAATAAAAATTAAAAAAAAAAGACAGGAAACCATGGAGACTCCTAGGAAAGCAAGTTTCTCTGGGTTTAGCACCGAAAAAGAATAAGAAATTCCCAGGGGTGAAGAGGCGGCTGTGGCCACCCTGCAAGTTTTCTTCCTCATTCCTTCTTGCTTCCTGCCCTTAGGTGTATCTCTGGGATCCTCCAACCTCTGTATGCCAGACTTACCCCATCTCTTGGCCTTCCTATCAGCCAGCAGGTATAGGTCATCCACCAGAGGGGTACTAGGGACCCTTTCTTATGATACCCCATGCACATTGTGGCTCTCCCTTATCTATTCTCAGGGATGTTTTGCCCAGAACATTGCTTTTGCCCTCTGTGACTCTAAGGCCTGGAGACAAGGACACAGGTGCAGTACAGGTCTCCAAGGAAGGGAGAGGTCAACTTGCTGGCCTCTGGTCCAGAGGGATTGGATTCGAAGGACCAGATTAATAATGTGTTTGAGGGAAGATAAATCGGGGGGGTCAGAGGGAGCTGGTCGCCTAAACTTTGGGGTGGAAACCTGGGCTCCTGGGTTCTAACAGGATAGAGCCGGAGGTCATGGGTACTTGATGGGGGAGACTGCATTCTTGGGCCTGAATGAGTTAGCCCAGTCTCCCTGTGTCCTTGCACTCTTGGAGTATCTTCCCACTTCTGCTGGCCCCCAGATCCTCTGCAAGTTGGCCGAATCCACTCCGACACCTCAGGAAGGGTGCTCACTGTGGTGAATCGGCTCTACCTGGACACCCATGGAAGCTGGGAGACAGAGCCGGCCTCGCAGGACGCAGCTCCAGAAACTTCCCAGAAGCACAGTCTAGGTTTGTCTACTGGAGACTTGGGTTCCTTGCGGGATGAGGGGGTGGCCACTGTCATGAGGACTCTAACCCGCTCCTCACATGCAGTCTCCAGGAAGCCCACCCCACATCGGGTTTCCTGGGTGGAAGGCCCTCTTAGCACGGGAGTGCACCCCCTTAGGCCTGCTTTGGCTAGTTTGGAGGAGGAGAAGGAGGAAGAGGCCAATGTCGACTGTAACAGTGAAGAGGAAGATCCGGAGGATGCGCTCACTGCTCATGTCCGGGCTCTGGCCAGGGCCCGGAGCAACTACGTAGCCAGGCAGTGCCGGGGCATTCGGGCTCGCCTCACTTCGAATTCTGGAGGTCCCCACAGACCTGGGGACCCGGCTACGGAGCTGCTTCAGGATGTGCGCCACCTCCTTACTGACCTCCAGGATTACTTGGCAAAGGATCCCGATGTCAGAGCCGTCTT
Organism: Zapus hudsonius; assembly: GCA_004024765.1. Classification (NCBI taxonomy): domain Eukaryota; kingdom Metazoa; phylum Chordata; class Mammalia; order Rodentia; family Dipodidae; genus Zapus; species Zapus hudsonius. The sequence continues at coordinate 21,839 of PVHP010006224.1, forward strand.
CGGGAGCAGGACCCCTGGGACGCCCTATAAGGAAGAGGATCTTGGTAATGAGTGATCGGATGGGCACACCCACGGGCTCGAGTGTGTCATCACTTGGCCTTCCACGTGTTCACCTCCACACCCTCCCGGCATACACTCCATACCCGTGCATGGGCTCCCCACCCAGGGGCGTTCATATCCCTGTCTGCGTCTGTGGGTGGCCAGGAGCTGGGAGCCGGAGAGCAGCTGCCAGAGTCCTTCCCCGAACCCCCACTCCCCAGGCCCTGCGGTGGAGGCCGCCGTGTGCCGGGCGGTTCTGGCCCCCCTGAAGCCAGCCCTGTGGCGGCGGCTCCGCACCCTCCGCGCCCCGGAGCTGAGACGCCTGCGGCGCAGACAGACAGCCCTGAGGGCCGGGGCCGGGCCTCCGGGGGCGCAGGGCGTCGGGCCGGCGGCGCCGGGCTCCGCCCCGGCCCTGCGGAGCCGCATCCACGCGCGCCTCGCTCACCTGCACGCCGCGTGCGCGCCCCGCCGCAAGGTGGCGCTCCTGATGGCGGTGTGCGGCGACGTCTACGCGGGCTTGGCCGGCGGCGAGGACCGAGGTTAGACGTGGGCGTCCTCCGGGGGCCGCGGTCTCTGTGCGCGCAGCGAGGGACGGGGTGGCGCTCGGCGGGCCTGGGAATCGGACGGAAGGCGAGTCCACCTCCGGCTTCCCCAGAGCCCTTGGGGGCCGACGCGTTCCTGCCCGCCCTGACTGAGGAGCTGATCTGGAGCCCGCACATCGGGGAGACGCAGCTGGACGTGGAGTTTCTAATGGAAGTCTTGGACCCGGAAGAGCTGCGAGGAGAAGGTGGGCCCCACCTCCAGGACGCCCTGGGCGAGCCCCAGCCTCGCCATGCCTCCGGAGGGAAGGTATTCGGGAAGCCCAGATGGCCTCGCTGACCTCTCCTCTCCCCTAGCTGGGTATTATCTGACCACGTGGTTTGGGGCGCTGTACCACATTGCCCACGACCAGCCAGATGCCTCGCGTGCGCCCAAGGCGCTCAGCTCCGAGGCCCGCGCCTCTCTGCGCCAGTGGCACCGCAGGCGGACGCTGCACCAGCAGGACCGGCCCAGTGCTCAGGTGATTGCCTTTCTGGGATGCAAGTAAAAGGGAGGGTAAGACTCGTTGCCCCTCTGACCCAGCCTGCCTCCTCTCCCCACAGGCTGACCTGCCCTTTTAGGAGCCATGGGTGGTAGGAACTGTGTAGGGGACCAGGGATGATTAGAGCTCTCAAACTCCAGTTGCAAGTGGAGAGTCCTCAACCAACTTTGGAGGCAGCTGGGACAGCAAGGCGGGTGGAAGCAGAGCCCACCTCCAGACTTTGTAACAGCTGTTCTTGGCACACCCTTTCCTAACATCTACAGCTCTCCTGCCCTCTGCTTCAGGTCCTTCTGCAGGTGTCACGGCAGTGAGGCTCTCCCAGGTACACCTGACTCTCTTGGAGCAAACATAATAAAGCTCCCCTTCAAAAGATGTCTGCAAGGCCAATAAGTTAACAGTAAGGCGCTTGCCTACAAAGACTAATGACCCTGGATCCATTATTCCCCACATAAAGCCAGATGCACAAAGTGCCCCGTGCATTTGCAGCGGCTAGAGGCCCTTGTGTGCCCGTTCTCCACCCCCCTCTTGCTTGCAAATAAAAGATTTTAAAAAGATGTCTGCATTCCAGTCCTCAATATCTGTGAATATTCACCTGACCTGTCAAGGGGACATTAGAGATATTATCATATCAGGGTCTGAAATAGATTATCCTGGATTCTTCTAGGCTCTGTGTAGTTAACACGGGTCCTTAGAAGCAGGAGTGTGAGGTGAGGATTGTGTGAGCCAGTAGTAGGAATTCAAGGAGGATGAAGTAGGAGGGTATCTTGAACCTAGGACGCAGTAGGTGTTCGGTAAGTACTAAAGTTTTCTGTAATAGATTGATAAGCAGCCTAACCCTAAATCTCTGCAATGCACAAGTGTTATCTTATTTGGAAAAACTTTTTGTAGCTGTTATTAAGGAACTTCAAGTGGGGAGAGTATCTGGGGGTAATCTAGGCTCCAATTGCAGTCATGAGAGGGAGGCAGAGGGAGATTTGAACCGACAGGAAGAGATGTGAAGACTGCGGAGAGAGAAAAACTCCCTCAGCCACAAGCTGCCCAATGCTGCCACCACCAGACACACTGGAAAAGGCCAGCAACAGACTCTCCCTCATCCCTCCTGACTTCTGAATAGATAGAACTTAATAATTATCCTTCTTAGTCTCGTTTTAATTCTTTAAGTAAAAAGCATCTATGAACTCTTGGTTTGGGATTCAAGGACTCTTTTCTGAACCCCAGTACCTGCATCAGAAAGAGCCATGCCGTCTGTTGGAGAAGAAAAGCTATCAATGGTCATACTAGCAGTGGACCCTGCAAGCTTTATGGCCGGCCAGCCAGGCCAAGTATACCAACGGGTGTAATGGCGGCATGTCTGCTATGGGGAAACCAACTGCTCTCTGACTGAATTGAGGCCTGCTCCAAAGGAGGGGATTAATGCCTGGTACTGAAAACCTAATCAAAGGCCTATGGCTCAGAGGCCACAAGTCCCAGGGGGAAAAACTACTACTGCTATCTAAGTGGATATATTATGCCCACCAAACTGCCCTCTAAGTACTTATGTTGATGCCCATATGTTAATGTTGCTCTCACTTTTAGTTAGAGAAGCTTCTCTTTTCAAATGGTGGTGACCACTGGGGAGGAAGTGCTGAGAAGTGACAGTGGTGTGTTCAGCACCAAGACATTTCTGTCTCCAAGGCTTAGGAACTATTACAGAAGAGGTGGTGGAAAGAATGTAAGCACCATGGAGCCTGGTGGTGCATGCTTTTGATCCCAGCACTCTCGGGAGGCAGAGGTGGGAGGATCACTGAGTTCGAGGCCACCCAGAGACTATATCGTAAATTCTAGGTTAGCCTGGGCGAGAGGGAGAACCTACCTGGAAAAATAACACACACACACACACACACACACACACACACACACGTGTGTGTGTGTGTGTGTGTGTGTGAAGAGTAAAGGGAAAGAATGTGGTCCAGGCGCAGTGGGTTCTTTCCAGCTGTTCTTCCCACTCTGCAAGCCTGTTTTAGGTCATCTGTGAAATAGTGTCCCTGTTTCCAGACACTCCTCACGACTGTCCTAAGGAAGGTGCTATTACTGCACCTTAATGGGTGAGGAAGTGGACGCCAGAAATGGCTCCATTACTTCCCAGAGTCACAGAGCTCCTATGTATCCATCCTTCCCCAGAACCACACAGGAGCTGCTTTTCACTGGGTGTGCACCACCTCTTACGTCAGACAGTCCCTGACAGACTGTTTACTAGCTGTGGCTTCTTGCCGTTGCAGCCCTTGAGCCCAAGATGGCTAAACCGTCTGTACAACACAGACCCCATTTACTTGAAGCAGCTGTGAAGTTCGAGCCAGCGACTGGCTGCCTGGTGGAGGCAGCACAGAATCAGAGGAAACGGGACACAGTAGCTCAACATTCCCCCCATTCTGCCCGGCTGTGGTTCGCCTCCATCCCTTCCCCGGAGTCTCCGGCTCCAGGCCGAAAAGAGGTCGTGGTCCCTTTAAGGCCCGCCCCTCCCTCCCCCCAAACTTCCCAGCGTCGGCTCCTTTCGGTTCCGGACGGCCGGCCAGGCTCGCCGCCGAGCTGGTAGGGGACCCGGGCGCGGGGTCGGGGGGATGGGCGGGGGCCAGGCGGGAGACGCCTCCGTGGCGGAGTCGCCGTCCGAGCGGGAGGGGGGAGGGGCGCAGAGGACGCCCGTGCCGGCCGCGGGTCCCGTCCAGGGCGCCGGCCGGCGGGCGGCCTGCCGCGGGCAGTGCCCGCAGGTCCGGCGCGTCCACTCCGCGCGCCACCGAGGGGCGGCGGGGCGGGGCGGGCCCGTTCCCCTCCCCCACCGCCTGCGGCTGACGTCGAACCCGCGACCCCGCCCTTCCGCCGAGAGCCCCGCCCCGCCGGCGCCGGCGGCCTTTGGGGTGTCCGTGGGGGCTCGCGGGGCCGCCTCGGTGTTCCTGCCAAAACTTCCTCTGCGTCTTTAGATGCTGTGGCTCTGGCCCCGCGCTGGCCTCCAGCTCCAGGCTTTGGCTTCGGCCTCCCTCGTGCTGGGACTCCCGGCGTGGGTCACCTTGATACCGTTAAAACTACCTCCCCGATTTCCTGCTCTTGGGCTCGTGGCAACATTTCGAACAACTCTTTGGGTCCCTACTTGGGGAAACACTGTTCACCTGGTGGAAAGGTGTCTTTCCCCAAACCGCCCTCTTTTTGGGGGGCTGGAGATGAGCCCGAAAGCTTCGCGCTGGCCGTGTCTAGTGTGCCCGTAGCGCGTCTGGACCAGGTCCTGGGTCGGCACTGTCCCTGGCCGCTCCCCAACCCGCACCGGTCCCAGATCCGGCCGACGGGCTTCCCTGGAGCGACCCAGGGCAAACAGCCCCCTAAGCGAGCTGGGTCCGCACTGGCCGAGTGGCCAGAGACACGAGGACCGCCGACTTGAGTTATCCCGGGCAGCCCAGGACACGGGGCTGGAAAGGCCTGGGAACTAGAGCTCCACGAGACCCGAGCGCTTCGCGCCAGCAGGAAGGAGAGTAGATTGTTCAGGTGGGGGAGTATGCACCAGCCATGATCCTTTTGCAAACTGCCAAGATTGAGCAGAATCTACGGCTGGAGTGATTAATGATGCCTGGGAACTCTAAAGGTTCGCCAACAGACGGCCGCAGAATGGTTCCGTATGGCAAGAGGGTCAGATTTGGGGCTAAAAATGTCTTTGAGCCGGTTGTGGTGGGCACTCCTTTAATCATACCACTCGGGAGGCAGAGGGATGATCGCTGGGAGTTCGAGGCCACCCTGGGACTACATAGTGAATCCAGGTCAGCCTGGGCTAGAGCGAGACCCTACGTCGAAAAAAAAAAGGAAAAAAATATTTGGCATTAGAGGTAAGAGACTATAGCTGACTCAGGAATTGTTGACTTCTGCTTGCAAACAGGCCCTTAAAAAGTCCAGGCACGGTGGCGTCAGCCTTTTAGTCCTGGCACTTGGGAGGCTGAGGAAGGTGGGTCGTCACGAGATTAAGGCCAGACAGGGGCTACCCTGGGCTGGAGTGAGACCCCGCCTCACAAACAGAAGAATATGGGAACTCCAGCACCGTTCTTAAAGAATCACATGGCCTCCGGAGGCCCCCCCCAACTCCCGGGCGCATGCGTCCTTGGTCAGATCCGTTCCTAGATTGCGCCAAAAAGCGCCTACGGGCTTTTCACCCAATCAGAGACCACGAGTAAGCCTCATCTTGCAAAAGGATACGCTTCCCACTCTTCATTGACCAATTGAATGGTGACGCAGAAGACGAGCATCTGCAGTAACCACTGCTGACGCTCCCAAGGGAAGACCTTTCATGTCTCCCTGCGCGGCGGCGGGGGAGGGGAGTCGTGACTTCCAGTGTGACCGAGGGCAGAGAAAGCCAATAAGAGGAAGAGGGCGGAGCTTCTCCGGAGTTCCGGCGAGCCGCTTCTACTTGCTGCTTGCAGGAAGGCGGAACGATACCAGAAATCCACCCTATCAAGCTGGAGCTTATTTTACAGCGGCGGGGTTGGGGAAATGATTGGCAGAGAGCGTTCGCCAATCAAGAGTCTTGTAGGCAAACGAGGGTGGGCTCTCGCGTGGAGTGTCACGGGCTGAGGCCAATAGGCGCGAAAGCCGTGCCGAGCCTTCCCCTCCCCCCACGACAGGGCCAGTGGCTCCCCCTATCGGGTGGGGGCGGCGAGTGACGGGCGTGTCCCTCCCCCAATGAGAGGCGGGGGGAGGCGGGTTCTGCGCCGCCATGTCGCGGAGGCTGCTGCCCCGGGCGGAGAAGCGGCGTCGGCGGCTCGAGCAGAGGCAGCAGCCGGACGAGCAGCTGAGGCGGTCGGGAGCCATGGTGAAGATGGCGGCGGCAGGTGGCGGAGGTGGCGGTGGCCGCTACTACGGCGGCGGGAATGAGGGGGGCCGAGCCCCTAAGCGGCTGAAGACTGATAACGCTGGTGACCAGCACGGAGGCGGTGGCGGCGGAGGAGCCGGAGCGGCGGGCGGCGGCGGCGGGGTGAGGCCACGGCCTTAGTCGTGGAGAAAGGAGGGAAATTTTCGTACTTGGAGGGTTATTTTTGGGGGAGGCCCTGTGCGCACGCGCTCACGCCCTCTCTTTTTGGACGGAGTGGGGGAGGGGTAGGCGTTGAGCAAACGGCGGGGTTTGCTCGAGGACTTGCGCGTGCGCGCAACCCAGGGGATTGAGGGGGCGGAGGAAGCGGCCTCGCGCTGCGGGAGGCGCATTGCGCAGGCGCGCTGGCTGGCGTGTGGGGGCCGGGCACGCGGTCGGGCGGTTTTTCCCTTTATCGGGTTCTTGTGTCCCCTTGCGCAGGCGCGCTTCTCCAGCCCGACCTCTTGGCGGTTGGGGGGGCATCGAGTGAGCGGGAAGGGGTGGGCGGTGGCCATGGCGGTTGGGGGTTTCGGTCCCATCACGACTTAATAGCGAGTCTGGATTCCTTTTAGACGCTGATTAGAGGAAGATAGCCTTAGGTTGGGGAGATGGCTCAACGGTTACAGACGCTTGCTTGCAAAGCAAACCTAACCCCAGGACAAAATGTAACCCCATTTTTATGTGCTTGGAAAGTTGGAAGGCAGATTGGTGAAAGGCTGTGTTACTGTTTGGGAGTTGAGCCAACTTTGGAGCCGTCGTGCTTGGCGCCTCCGGTTTGGGGAAGAGTGTGGTTGCGAATTCTGGGTCGGGGCCTGTAGCTTGGGCTTAGGACAACGTTCCTCTGAGATGGGGAGTTTTAGGAGGCCTGATTTACGGAACAGGGAAAAAGGGACAGGGCTGGTAACCGCCAGGAAGGGTGTGCCTTATGTGGTTTGCTCCAAAAATAGACTCCAATTCTGCCCCTGTTCCTGGGGCCCAGAGCCCAGTAGATGGAGAAAGTTGCATTCCTCCTGGGGCCCAGAATCTGTGTAGGTGGAAAGAGAACTTCCCCTCAGAGGTTATTTTTCCAGGCACTCTCACTCTTGCCCAGGCTGACCTGGAAGTCACTCTGTAGTCCCAGACTGGCTTTGAACTCAGGGTAGTTTACTACCTCTGCCTTCCCAGTACTAAGATCTGTGCCATCATGTCTGTGTGTGTGTGTTTATTTTTTTCTGGAGAGAAACAGGCAGAGAGTATGGGCACCCCAGGATCTCTTGCAATGAACTGCGCTACTTTTTGCATTTGGCTCTGCATGGGAACTGTAGAATCAACCCCAGTCAGGCTTTCGGGCTTAGCGCCTTTAACCACTGAGCAATCTTTCCAGCCCTTAGTTTACTTTTATTTACTTATTTGTTACAGGTAGGATCTTACCCTAGCCCAGGCTGGCTTGGAATTCACTATGTGGTCTCAGGGTGGCCTCGAACTCATGGCTATCCTCCTACTTGTACCTCTGCCTCCAAAGTGCTGGCTTTAAAAAAATTTTTTAATGAAGCTATCTTTATTGTTTTAGTTATTCACATGAGAGACAGAAGGGGTGCACCAGGGCCTTTAGCTGTTGCAAACAAACTCCAGATGTATGCGCCACCTTGTGGATCTGGCTTATGTGGGTCCTGGGGAATTGAACCAGGGGCCTTAGGCACTGGAGGCAAATGCCTTAACCGCTGAGCCATCTCTCCAGCCCCCTAGTTTATTTTTTCAAAAAATTTAGCCGGGCGTGGTGGCGCACACCTTTAATCCCAGCACTTGGGAGGCTGAGGTAGGAGGATTGCAGTGAGTTCTAGGCAAAACAAAAAAAAAAATTTATTCATCCTGCCAGGTGTGGTGGAGCACACCTTTAATCCCAGCACTTGGGAGGCAGAGGTAGGAGGAGCACCGTGAGTTCAAGGCCACCCTGAGACTACATAGAGAATTCCAGGTCAGCCTGGGCTAGAGTGAGACCCTACCTCAAAAAACCAAAAAAAAAAAAAAAAAAAAATCATCCTGTTTTCTTTGGTTTGGGCTAGGTAACAAAGGATCAAGATTACTCCCACCCTCCTTGATTCTGGAATGCATGGTATTTTGCCCTGCCTGGACTTGGGAAGTAACTGGTAGGGAACAGTTATTCCATGATGACTTGCGCAGCTAGAGAAAGGGCATTGAAGATGGAGCATGTGCAAAGTGTATGCCCTCTTTCCAAGTTTATAGCTGTTGAAACTTCTCCTACAAGTGTGTCCCCTTTGTAAGCAACTGTATTCCCATTTTACCTTGATTTAGGAGGGAGAGAGGTGCCAGGAAGAATGTCAAACATTCCTTCAGTTTACCTTTCTCAGGAGCTATAGCTAATGAGCAAATGGCCACCCACACAGAGGGCCATTGCTCTGATGGCTCAGAAGACATAGGAAGTGGCTTATTTGTAGCCTCTCTCTTTTACGCTCTCTCCTTTCTGTGTAACATTTGTAAACTCAGAAGTTTCCAGCAGCTATCATCTTGTGAGTCAGAAAACGAATTTTTGTTTATCTTTCTCAGGAGAACTACGATGACCCCCACAAAACCCCTGCCTCCCCTGTTGTCCACATCAGGGGCCTGATTGATGGTGTAGTAGAAGCTGACCTTGTGGAGGCCTTGCAGGAATTTGGACCCATCAGGTACTGGCTCTGAGGCCAAGGTTAGATCTCTAAAAGTTGACTCCTTAGCATCCTCGTGTCTGGTTTCTGGTTTGAAGTAATGATTTTACCATTCTGGTCCAGGGTTTTTTTTTTTTTTTTGTTTTGTTTTGTTTTGTTTCGTTAATGAACTTGAGCCATCTCTTTAGATCTTCTAACTCCTTTACTTTGGAGTTTGCCTTTGATCATGTTACTATAAGTTCTACCTCTTTCTCAAGATTTCTAGTCAATATTTGTCTGTAGCCCAATATTGTATATTTGGTCATACTAGGCCCTGGGAATACAAATGTGACTAAAATAGTTTCTTCTCACAGAAAGTTGCCCAAGCAGAAGGATTAGCACTGCACTACTGATAGTCAGGCCAGGGTCTCTGGGATACTTTCTGACTCATGTTGGGGAGGATTAGGTGATGGAGTGGGTGTTGGATCAAACTCTGGCAGTTTCTTGTTTGGTTTTTGTGAGGTAGGTTCTCTCTCTAGCTCAGGGTGGGTTGAAATCACAGTAGTCCTACTACCTCTGCTCCCAAGTGTTGGGATGAAAGATGTGTGCCGCCACACCCGGCTCTTGGTAGGTGTTTTGAGGAGTCCAGTGGCCATGAAGGAGTTGGTTCACAGAAAGCTGAAGGATTTTTATCTCCATGTCCTTCAGAAGATTAAAATCTGTATTTATTCTCTGCCAGCTATGTTGTAGTGATGCCTAAGAAGAGACAAGCACTGGTGGAATTTGAAGATGTGCTGGGGGCTTGCAATGCTGTGAACTACGCAGCTGACAACCAAATCTACATAGCTGGTCACCCTGCTTTTGTCAACTATTCTACTAGCCAGAAGATCTCCCGCCCCGGGGACTCTGATGACTCCCGGAGCGTCAACAGCGTGCTTCTGTTTACCATCTTGAATCCCATCTACTCCATAACCACGGTGCGTGCCAGCAGACATTTCCTGTAGTCGTCGCTGAGATTTCCTCCCTCTTCTCCTAACCCAAGCCAGAGTGACCTGTTGACCAGAGCCCTTTCATCTTGCCTGTCTTTGTTTTGTAGGATGTTCTTTACACCATCTGCAATCCTTGTGGTCCTGTTCAAAGAATTGTTATTTTCCGGAAGAATGGAGTCCAGGCCATGGTGGAATATCCTTTACTGGGAAACTGGAAGATGGTCTTTATTGAGAAACTGGAGACTGGTGATACTTAGGATGGGATATCTTGTGGGGCTGAGCAAGGGGATAGTCTTACTTTATTATTAATTATTTTTCGAGGTACGGTCTTGCTCTATCCAGTAAGGATAGAGAATGAATGGATGCACCAGAGCCTATAGCCACTGCAATTTATTTTTGTTACATAGTCTCACTGTTTTCCCTGGTTGGTCGTCCCCCCCCTCCCCCCAGGTAGGGTCTCACTCTAGCCCAGGCTGACCTGGAATTCTCTATGTAGTCTCAGGGTGGCCTTGAACTCATGGTGATCCTCCTATCTCTGCCTCCCTAGTGCTGGGATTAAAGGCGTGCGCCACCACACCCTGCTTCCCTGGTTGGTTTTGAATTCATGTTGGTTTGCCTGCCTCAGACTCCTGAGTTCTAGAATTAACAAGTGTGGGCCACGGCACTGGCTTCTAGTGCTTCCCTTAACTTAGCTCACATTTGACTCTGTGCAAAGTGCCCAGCGGGCCAAAGCCTCACTGAATGGGGCTGACATCTATTCTGGTTGTTGTACTCTGAAGATCGAATATGCGAAGGTAGGTCTGGGAAGTGACTTCCTCTTGTCAGCTTCTGTGTGAGATGGGGCACGGGCAATCTCAGTCTTTGTCATGTCCTTGCAGCCTACGCGCTTGAATGTGTTCAAGAATGATCAAGATACTTGGGACTACACAAACCCCAACCTCAGTGGACAAGGTAATCCTGATGGCCACTTTGTTCTAAACATAACCTGCTTCGCCTTCACTTGAGTAATGATTTCATAGATCCGGGCTCAGTGTTATGTAATGCCATTGGGCTCCCTATGGACATGGAGGGCGCTTGGGTCAGTTCTTAGAAAAGGCCCTCCAGTTAAGGAGGGTGAGTGGGGCCTCTTGGCACTGCTAAGAGCACAGGGGCCGGGTTGGGGCTTGGATGGGGTAGGAGCAGGGCCTCACCAAGAACAAGGCATGGCACAAGGGGCTTAGAAATGAGAAGCTCCAGATTGTATTTTACTGCTTTCATTCTAGAGCCTTATTAGGATCACTGATACTATGCTCACTCAGAAAAACATCCTCTTTCTGCTATCAAGAGGGTCTGATGGTGGGGGTAACAGAAGGACAAGGTGGTGAGGGCTGCTGGGATCTTGAAGCAGAGCCTCTGAGCAAGTTGACCTTGTGATGGCCAGGCACTTGGGATTGGACCAGGGCGGACATGGCCTTGCTTCATTTATAGAGGGGACCAAACATCTTCACAGGGACTACCCCATTCTTAGTATTGTCAAGAATGGTTTGTTTGCCTTTGGTAGGTGGGAAAGATGAAAAATTGTCTTTGAAAAACAGCAACACCCCCTCTGAAAATCAGCAAGACCATACATCTCTTGGTCTAATACGTCGAACTGGGACATGGGCTGAGGGAGGAGGCTGGCTGCTGGCATCGCATAGGCCCTGGGGGGCCAGAGACCCCCAGTCCTAGGCAGGCCTGTCTTGCTTGCCTTTGCAGCTGGCAACCATGGGCAGGGTGAGCTAGACTTTTCCCCAGGACCCTCACAATGGGCCCTTCTGAGCTTGGCTTTTCCCTCCAGAAGTCAGAGGCAAATTGTGACCAAGTGAATGTACCAGAGCGGGCAATGGCATTACATGACTGCTAACAGAAACATGGCAACCAGCCATTTCTTCTCCAAGGAACATAATAGAAGATGTGCAGACCGGCAGGGGCTAGTGGCAGGGCTGGCTGTGCATTGGTTTTGATGCCTTTCAGCTTTGGCTGCCCCAAGGCTGGGGCCCAAAAAACGAGGGCTGATGAGGTAACCCGGAGTGAGGGCAGTGCTTCGCCACCCCCTCAGGAACCATACTTCAGCGGTTCTGCCTCTGCACATTGTTCACCAACACACAGGGCACAAAACCACTAGCTCTTCCTGGAGAACAGAACATGCAGCCTCCACTGCGTCCCCAGAAACAGCTGCAGATTGCGCTCACTACATCAAGAACACCACACCGTGCTCCAAGGAACAGCTACAAGTACAGAGACAGAGGCAGACAGAGACAAAGAGAAAGAGACTCAACATGGCAGCAGACACTGCTTTTTAATTAAACATTAAAGGTCAAAATCCAAGCAAACTTGAACCTGAGAATGTACACAGAAGTAGGAAACACAGAGAACAGAGCTCTCCCAGCCAGCCAGCGAGCGATGCTCTTTTCGGAGAACGATTCATAGACTGGAGTAGATTCCATGGGCCTCCAAGACAATAGGATCTCTCCATTCCTCGCCATGTGGGTTTTGTTTTTTAAATCCTTTGGTTTGGGGAGGGCCTTTTTTTCTGTTTCTCTTTTGATATTTTTTTCTGCAGTCATCGGCTGCCAACACAGTCTGCACCAACTGGAAATAAGAAACCAAAAAAAAAAAACCTTAAACCACAACAACAGCAGCAACAACAACAGCAGCAACAACAAAACAAAACAGACCTAAAACTAACAGCTCAGAGGCACACAGTTACCTGCTGGTGGGTAACCAGGTGTGCTCCCAAGGCCAAAAGCTCGGGCATAGTGGGGCAACTGGCACACTTCATACCAGGAGACATGTACATGGAGCGCTACACAGCCAGAAGCACCGCATTGCAGCACACAGTGTGAGGAGGTGACAACATGGAGGGACACTACCCACTTCATACACCTTTATTCCCACTTTCTGGTATCTTCTGAGGACAGAACATCTGTGAGCCAATTTTGATTTAATCAGAACATTGACTTTTAAAACAATTCTTAAAATGTAGCGGATGTGTGCCGTAACTTGTATTTATGACTGTAAAACCATGTGATGCAGGGTCGCAGTGTATGTTTGATGGGACGCCATCTTTCAGAACTGTGCTAACTCACTGTTGAAGCGTCCAATGGTAAGAAAAAACAGATTTGTTTTTTTGTGACAAATGGACATTGTACTCTGTACTTCTGCTGTAAGTAGCCTTTTTCCATCTTTGTAATGACTGTTGAAAAACAAACCCAAGAGGCAGGAAAGGGCAGTGGTTTCAAGCTCTGGGTTTTTTGGGCTCAAATCCTGACTCAGCCCTGACTTGCTTTGTGAGCTTGGGCAAAACTGTCTTTAACTGCTCAGTGAAAAAGTGCTCAGTTTTATCTGTTAAGATGGGGTTAACGCATGAGAACCTACCTCATAGGGTTGTTGTGAGGAATTCAAGAAGCTGTGTTGTCTGTAAAGTGCTTTCCAGTGTCTGCCACTTTAAGCACCGGACTAAGGATTCATGGTTAAGAACTGCAGCTGGAATTGGGTGTGGGGGGTCTGCGCCATTGTTGGGTCTGAGAATGTTAATGCCTTGTACATGACTGCTTATTCAAACTGATTCTGCTGTTGCCCTGTTTGTCAGTTTCTACCATTTATCTCTGGCTGGATGGGCCTTTGGGTGGGGGAAGGTGACTGCCTTGGGTTCAGAGCAAAGGGGCCTCAGGTGGAGCCTAGAGCTCCTTGAACTTAGAGGCTTTGCGGGCCAAGTTTTGTTCTGTTTCTTCCCACCCTGGGTAATTTTGTAGCCCTTAACCATTTCTCCCTTCATTGGGAATGTCTTAGCATTGCTGCTTTTGGACTGCACAGTTCATCAGACGTGTAGTGCCTTGCAGGTTGTCCTCGTGCTTGCAAGTAGGGCTTCTCCTTGGCTCCCCCAATACACATACATACATATCATGGCCAGGACAGGGAGTGAGCACAGAAGTTGGCTTCATCTTTAGAAAAAGAAAAGTTGTTTGGCATGGGCAAGAGAGGGAAAAAGTACTCAAGCTTTTGAGGCCTGGGCTTCATGCTACCCTAAACAGGAACGAGGAGGCCCTAGCAGCCCTTGTAATACAAAGGTTTGCTGCTATGCTCGAGAGCTGAGTTGCTTTGGAGATTAGCCTCTAGTCAGGAAGGGGAGAGTTTTGAGTTCTATTTCTAACCCTTTTTTCTGTCCACAGGTGACCCTGGCAGTAACCCCAACAAACGCCAGAGGCAGCCCCCTCTCCTGGGAGATCACCCCGCAGAATATGGTGAGGGCAGGGGGTTCCCCTCCGTGGACTCCCGTGGCTCATGTCCCCCTGCCCGTCGTCCGCCGCGCAAATTCTCACCCGTCCTCCCTCTCTTTCCTTCCCACCCCCCAGGAGGGCCCCACGGTGGGTACCACAGCCATTACCATGATGAGGGCTACGGTCCCCCCCCACCTCACTACGAAGGGAGAAGGATGGGCCCACCTGTGGGGGGTCACCGGCGGGGCCCAAGCCGTTATGGCCCCCAGTATGGCCATCCCCCACCCCCTCCCCCACCACCCGACTATGGTCCACACGCTGACAGCCCTGTGCTCATGGTCTATGGCTTGGATCAGTCTAAGATGAACTGTGATCGAGTCTTCAATGTCTTCTGCTTGTATGGCAATGTGGAGAAGGTGAGCTACTGGGACAGCTGATTTCCTTGTAGGCCTGGAGGTCCTGAGTGAGGCCCCCATCCTCAGATTATAGGGCAGCAGAAGGGGAAGAGGCCTTGCGCAGGCCTAATAAAGTAGGTGACTCCTGTAGCACCAACATCCTGCTACAGGCAGGTGGTATTTGGTCCTCTCTGAGTGTCATTGCTTTTTTTGGTTTGAAATATCAATGTTAAAGAACTCAGGACTAACTAGGCATGATGGTAGGGGAATTGGCTGTGAGTTGGGAATCGAGCCTGGGACTACATACAGGTCAGCCTGGGTTAGAGTACAATTTAAGATGATTTAAGACCATGTATGCATTTCTGTTGGGAAATTTAAGATGATCTGCCTTCCTGGGTTGGACACATTGGCTTAGGTGAGCTGGTGGCTGGCCGTCTTATCTTGATTGAACCCAGTTTTACTTTTTTCTTCTTTCAAACCCATCTGACCTTAGAAGTCTTTCGAGTATGTATCCCCAGGCTTGGCCCACTAAAGATAGTAGCAGTGACCTAGTGTGTTACACAAGTGGGTCCCAGCACTGGAGTGGGGTTAGCCCTTCTGGTTAGACTAACTTGGGAGGGGAAAGAAGAGGCCCTGACAGCTGGACAGCAGTGCTGACTGCATCTGCTTTCCCCAAGGTGAAGTTCATGAAAAGCAAACCTGGGGCTGCCATGGTGGAGATGGCCGATGGTTATGCTGTGGATCGAGCTATTACGCACCTCAACAACAACTTCATGTTTGGGCAGAAGATGAATGTCTGGTAGGTGCTACGGGCCCAGGAGAGGCAGGCGGTAGTGTGTGGGTTGGGGGGTCATGTTCTACGCCTTTTCTCTGAAGCTGTGAAGCAATGCTCCCTAAGGTACACAGCACTGTTATGAGTTCTGACAACGGCTCTCCTTCCCTCCCAGTGTCTCCAAGCAGCCAGCCATTATGCCTGGCCAGTCATATGGGCTAGAAGATGGGTCCTGTAGTTACAAAGACTTCAGTGAGTCAAGGAACAATCGGTTCTCCACTCCAGAGCAGGCAGCCAAGAACCGCATCCAGCACCCCAGCAACGTGCTACACTTCTTTAACGCCCCGCTGGAGGTTACCGAGGAGAACTTCTTTGAGGTTGGTGCCATTAAGCTGTTCAGACAGCTGGTGTCTCATCCCAGCCATTGAATAGGCCGCTCATTTTTGTTCAGCAAATAATCTTGGGGGGGGGGGTGCTGACTCTACCGTGTTCCTGGTTTAGTACAGAGATAGGCACAAACAGGCCACTGACAGTTGAGGCAGGATGAGAGTTAAACCACACCTTAAGAATGGTTGAGTTTGCTATGCTCCTTTGCTCTTTTGGCAAGTTGGAGCTGCTGCCGATTTGCCATGGGCCCAGTGGTTGGAATGGAGTTCTGAAACACCCAGGTTGTTGGTGTCAGGGAGCCTAAATAACACCAGAGGGAAGTAGAGCAGGAGGCCAACTTGGACTTTGGACCCTGTTCGGGCCTCATGCTGCCATTTCAGCAGACGTTCATCTGGTGTTAAACCAGTGGAATTGCTGGGGAGGGAGGGGGGTTTAAAAAGCAGCTTCCCCATCCTTGACAACATAAGTAGCAGTGTTTCTTTTTTTAAATATTTTATTTACTCATTTTCAAGCAGAGAGAGAGAGAGCGCGCAAGAGCACCAGGGCCACCACCTTGTGGGTCTGGCTTATGTGGATCCTGGGGAATTGAACTGGGGACCTTAGGCACTGGAAGCAAGCGCCTTAACCCCTGAGCCATCTCTCCAGCCCAAGTAGCAGTGTTTCTAACCTGTTTTTGGGACAGGGTTCCTATATGTACCTGACCAATGTTGCTTTCTGAAGAATGTAAGCACTCAGTTATGGGGAGGACTGGACTATTTGAATTCTCACTTGTTCAGCCCTTCTGCTTCTGAATTCCTTTACTGTTTCTGTTGCAGATCTGCGATGAGCTGGGGGTGAAGCGGCCAACCTCTGTGAAAGTATTCTCAGGCAAAAGTGAGTCCCTGTACCCTCATCTTCCCCCAGCGCTTGGTTGTCAGTGGAAGGCAATTAGGGACCTCCTGGATTAGCCTAAGACCTTGACTGTTCTCGCTTTCCAATTAGGTGAGCGTAGCTCTTCTGGATTGCTGGAGTGGGAATCCAAGAGTGATGCCCTGGAGACCTTGGGCTTCCTCAACCATTACCAGATGAAAAACCCAAGTGAGTATCTGTGTGTCCTGCAGGTATTCCCCTGGTGGCTTGATGGGTTGGCTGGCTTTGTGCCAGATCTGTCATGCCCTCAAGAAAGGGCTCTAGAGGTTTTCTGTCGGAGATGCAGGCAGGTGAGACTTGGTTGCCATGAGAGTAGCCTGATGTTTCTCCTGGGAGGCCATCAGGCTATTGAGTGCCACCTACCCTTCCCGCTTGGGAGTTGTTTAGTCTTTCCCTCCAGGGAGCCAGCGTTCTCTCTGTATCTATCAGACTGGTGTAGGCAGTAGCCACCTCCACCCCTACCTGGCTAAATTCTCATTTTGGGCAGAGATTATTAGTTCCCTGAAGTTGACCTGCCATGAGGGTGGGGGCTGGGTAGGGAGCCTTTCCAGACTTGTGTGTCCTCTCGTTTGCAGATGGCCCATACCCTTACACTCTGAAGTTGTGCTTCTCCACCGCTCAACATGCCTCCTAACTAAGTGTCCAGGAAGAAGATCATCTGAGCAGGAAATTTCTTTCCTTTATGCTGTTTTGATTTTGGGGTGTTTTTTTCCTTTATTATTATTTTTTGTTTTGTTTTTTGTTTTGCAAAAGTTCTGTATTCCTTTTTTTTTTTTAATGCTAGGTTAGTAGATGCTTAACCATAATGGAAATGCTGGAAGTCTGGAGGGGGTGGGAGAGGGGAATTGGTATCTCCCAAGATTAACCTTCACTTAAAAAAATTATTGTACATGTGATTTTTTCCCCCTGTTCATACATTTGTGCTGCCCATGTACTCTTGGCACATTTCAATAAATTGTTTGGAAAATAAAACAACTCTTGGCCAGGATTCCAGAGTGTGTGCTTCCCTCTCTTCCACTCAGTCTTCTAGGTAGTCAGACGAAGGAACGGCTCTAGCAGGACCTGGTGGTTGGAATGCCACAAACAAATGTAGGGAAATCTGGGCTTATATAGCGTTGAAGAGGGATTGCTCAAGCAAGTTCATTGTTTTTGTAGTCTTGTTTTTCAAAGTAAGGTTTCCCAGTGCTGACCTGGAAGTCACTATGTAGGGGGGGGGGGGCTTTGACCCCCTTGCCTCTGCCTCCAGATTTCTGGGAGTGAGGCTGGGCCCATGATTCCTTCCCTCTGCCCCCATTGTCCTCCCAAATCCATTGAATCACTTTCCAGTTAGTGTCTTTTTGGTAGCTTTTTAGGAAGATTGTTTAAAGAAAAATCCTTTGTGTGTTCTGTTACAATGTATCCTGTTACAGTGTGACCTTAGCCCCCTGTACTTTACATGGGTGTGTCACAATTTACTTTACCTGGTCTTGAACATAGTTTTCAGGTCTTTCATGCTATGTTTACTCTTTATACAAATATATTAGCCAATTTCTGATCTGTAAGTCAATTCAGTATAATTAAAGAATTGAAGGCTGTAAACAATTGAAGCATATGGTAGATAGTCCCTCCTTGTAGATGAGAACCTGTGAAGATGGCTCCAGTAGAGGCAAGCAAGGCCTTAGGAGGAGCCTAGTTTAAGGGTGCTGACTCATCCTGTTAGGGAATTCATAATGGCACCTGTAACGTGTGTTGAGAGCCTGCTTTGGGAATTCATTCTTCAAATGTTAGTCTACTAAAGTCACATGGTATTTACCAGACTGGGCCAACATTTAAATCAATTTGGGTTTGGTAATGATAAAACGAATTTTCTTAAAGCAAGGGGCTGGTGCCTCAGAGATGGCACAGTGGTTTAGGCGTATGCTTGCAAAGCCTAAAGGCCCAGGTTTGATTCCCCAGTTCCCATGTAAAGCCAGATGCAGAGTGGTGCATGCATCAAGTTCATTTGCAGTGGCAAGAGGTCCTGGTGCCCCATTCTCTACTTTTGTTTTCGAGGTAGTTTTTTTTTCCAAGGTAGGGTCTTGCTCTAGTCCAGGCTGACCTGGAATTCACTCTGTAGTCTCAGGCTGGCCTCAAACTCACAGCAGTCCTCCTACCTCTGCCTCCTGAGTGCGGGGACTAAAGGTGTGTGCCCCCACGCTAGTTTGATCTTTTTTGTTGTTGGTGGTTTTTCGAGGTAGGGTCTCGCTCTAGTCCAGGCTGACCTGGAATTCACTCTAGTCTCGGGCTGGCCTTGAACTTGTGGCAATCCTCCTACCTCTGCCTCCTGAGTGCTGGGATTAAAGGCCTGTGCCACTTCGTCCAGCTAGTTTGATCTTTTATTTCTAAGAACACGGTCTTTAAAAAAGAAAAAGCTGGGCATGGTGGCCTATAACCTATAATCCCTGAAATTGAGAAGCAGGGGAAGGAGGGTTGTTGAATTTAAAGGCCAGCCTGTTCTACATGATTTTTAGGTTCACTGAGACTGTCAAAAAAAAATTTAAAAAGCCGGTGTGGTGGTGAGTCCCAGCACTAGTGAGGTTAGGAGTGGAAGGATTACTGTGAGTTCGAGTCCAGGTCAGCCTGGGCTAGAACGAGAGACTAGCTAAAAAAAAAAAAAAAAAAAAAAAAAAAAACCACCTTAAAATTTTTTTTTAAAGTTAGGGATGTGCTCAGTGCTCGAGGGCTTCCCTCATATTCCCGAGGCTCTGGGTTCAACCCCCACCACTTCAAAACAAAACCAAGGTGGGCTTTTAAAAAATTCTTCACAAATGTTTGTGTGTGGGGTGGGGTGTGCCAGGACCTCGCTGCTGCAAGTGAGTCCCCAGCGGGCATCGTGGGCTCCTGGGGAACTCGAGCCTGGCCGCCGGGCTTGGCACGCAAACGCCTTTAACCACCGAGCCAGACCTCGGCCTTCGCTTCCTCCTGAAAGCTCAGTAACCCTGGGCCAATGGCTGCCTCCCAGGTGCCAGTTTCCTTTGAGGGAAAGTTCTAGCTGGTTGCAAATCTCCTTCCTCCCGTGTTCGTGTGTCTCCGTGGGGGAAACTCCGGGACTCCATTTCTGAGCGAAGGTCTAAGTCTGTCAACGGAGCGAGGACGCGCCTCCGGCTGCCCTTAGTAAAGATGGCGGACGTCGGGCGCCATGGGTAACAGGAAGCGGCTTCGGTGCCCTCATCCAACATGGTGGGACCTTGTCCCGCCCTCTCGGCTTCCTGCGATCGGGTGAGTTCAAAGACTCCAGACCAATGGCGGCGGCCGTGGCCGTCTCTCGAAAGTTCCGCACTTTGCTGATGCGGCGTGAGTAGCCACTTGTGCGGGGTTCCTCCGTGTCCCGCGTCGTGCGGGCCGCGAAGTCCGAGCCCGTCGAGCTTAGACGAAGGTCTGAGGGTCCAGGACGGGTCGGACCGTCCGGGGTCTCCGGGAGGCTGAGCAGCCCCAGACCGCGGCTAAGATGCGCGCACCGTGGTCTCCGGAGCTTGTGCCCCTCGCCGTGGTGTCACTGGGTCGCGTGTCCTCGGCTGGGAAGGTGCTGCCATGTCCCTGTTCGGGGTCGCCGAGGCTTTCCTTCTGTCTCCCCAGACTTGACAGCGCCCACCACGCGGGGCTCGAACCCTGGCCTTCGCCCCCTGAGTTCCTCTGCGCGAGAGGCTCCCAGAGGAGGCCACTGTGAGGCCTCGGACCACAACTATGAGTCTCTTCTGGTGACCTCTGCCCAGAAGCACATCCTCCACGTGCAGCTCAACCGTCCCGACAAGAGGAACGCCATGAACAGAGCCTTCTGGAGGTCGGGCCTGCAGTGCTGGAAGCCCACCTCGCGAGAGGGCCGAGGAGGCTGGGGACGAGGCAGCAGGTTCCCACTCCTTGCTCTTGATAACCCTTCGCCTTTTGCTGTGCTGCAGGGAGATGGTAGAATGCTTCGAGAAGGTAGCGAAAGATCCGGACTGTCGGGCTGTGGTGGTCTCTGGCGCAGGAAAGATGTTCTCCACAGGTACCCTCCTCATGAGTGCCCCTCCCTCTGGAAGTAGAATATTCTTTCTTTCCTTCTTCTTTCCTTCCTTTCTTTTTAGACAGGGTCTTGCTATGTTAACTAAGCTACCTTGAACTTGCAGTAATCCTGTCTCATCCTCCTGATTGCTCCAGTGTGTACACCATCATGCTTGACGACAGTATTTCTTACCTTCTTTTTTCTTTTCTTCCCTCATTCCCACTCCTTCCCTTCCTCCCTCCCTCCCTCCCACCCTTCCTTCTTTCCTCTGTAGTATTGGGATTGAATCTAGGACCTCATGCATAGTCTCTTGCCACTGCAAATGAACTCCGTGCTTCTGCCGCCTTTTGGGGGCAAGTGTTTAACCATTGAGCCATCTCTCCAGCTTTTTGGTTTGGCTTTACATGGGTGCTGGAGAATTGAACCTGGGCCAGCAGGCTTTGCAAGAAAGCATTTAAGCCGGGTGTGGTGGCGCACGCCTTTAATCCCAGCACTCGGGAGGCAGAGGTAGGAGGATCGCCGTGAGTTCAAGGCCACCCTGAGACTACAGAGTGAATTCCAGGTCAGCCTGAACCAGAGCGAGACCCTACCTCGAAAAACCACAAAAAAAAAAAAAAAATAGAGGTTGTAGCTTAGTGTTACAGCTCTCACCCACCAGGCACAAAGCCTAGCTTCCCCTCCCCCCAAGCTCAAATATAGAAAATAGTTCATCAGAACGTAACGGAGTCCTAGGCTCTGGTTTCCATTATGGGACTGTGACCTTGAACAAGGACGGCACTTAGCTCTCAGAGTCTATAGCAATGTCAGCCAAGTGTCATAGCCACGCCAGGCTTCTTTGCAATTAGTGAGCCTAACCCATTGCCCTAAATAGAATTTACTCCATTTCTCTTTCTTCAGATTGGATCATTATTCATTTATTATGACTAGGTTTTCTGGCATCCCTGTTCTGCTGTGAATTTTTTCAACTCAGGTTGACCTCAAATTTATGGCAGTCCTTTTAGCTCGGCCTCACAAGTGCTGGGATTAAAGGTGCATCACCACGTCCAACTCTTAATCCTGTGATTTTACCTTCAGATACTGTAGGCTCAGTTTGCAGCTTTCTGGTTGCGTCATTGGTTGAGGCAAGATCTATGTAACCCAGGTCTTGAACTCATGATTTTCGTGTTAGTCTCCTGAATGTTAGGATTGCACTTAAGTGCCACCACATCCAGATATTCAGTTCTATTTTTTAAAAAAATATATTTATTTGCAAGTAGAAAGACAGAGAGAGAATGGGTGTGCCAGGGCCTCTGGCCACTGCACACGAACTCCAGAGGCTTACACCACTTAGTGCATCTGGCTTTACATGTGTACTAGGGAATTGAACTTGGGTTGTTAGGTTTTGTGGACTGAGCAATTTCTCTAGCCCCCAGTTCTATTTTTTGCTTGGTTTTTCAAGGTAGAGTCTTGCTTTAGCTCAGGCTGATTTGAAATTCACTATGTAGTCTCAGGCTGGCCTGGAACTCACAGTAATCCTTCTACCTCAGCCTCAGGAGTTCTGGGATTAAAGGTATGCACTCTTGCTTGGCCTTGGATTTTTTTTTTTTTTTTCCTCCTAGTAATCAGATTACAGGCCTGCACCACCACACCTGGAAACTCTCCCTTTGAAGTCAGTCATCTTGTCCTGTGGTCTGGACAAGGAGTTTTGATCGCCAGTGTCTCCATGTCAAGGCAGAGTGGGAAAACCAGCTAAGCTAGTGAGAAGATATGTGAAAGGTGCCACACTGAGCTTGTTCTGGTCTCTGTAGCTCCTCGTGAGTCAAGGGTGCTTCTCAGACCAAGTGTGAAAGCCATGAACCTCTGGCAGGCTGATCACTGTTGAAACTGAACATGCAGTAATAGGTGCCTATGAAATCACTGCATGCTAGGCCCCACTGGCAGTGTCCTTGGGTCTCCATTTCCATGAACCCTTATTCCTCTTTCTTCCTCCAGTAATGTTTTATTTTGCTTTCTTTATTGTAGAACTAGGGATTGAACCCATGGCCTTGCACATGCTAAAGTGCTCTACACCCCCACCCCTCACTAGGGGACTCTAGGCAAATGCTATGCCACTGAGCTACAAACAGCTAAGACTTTATTTTATGCTCTGTTGTTTGCTAGGAGGCAAAAAGCTTCACAGGTTTCCCCTGGTTGTAGGTGAGGAACATTTATGGAGAATGGCTGGTTGAAGAAATGCTGTAGCTAGGCCTGGTGGCCCATGCCAATACTCCCAGTAGTCATGAGGGTGAGGCAAAGAGAATCTCCAGGTTGAGGTCGGCTTGGGCTGCGTAGAAACAAAATGGTGAGTGTCAGATCTCATCTCCTTTACCTCTCCAAGTCCTCTATGAGTTGCTTTCTTTGCTGTGGTGATTTGTGAGTTCTGACCACTGCACCAGAAATAGGATCCCTGGCTGTGGTAATACGGGGAACCCGAGAAGATAGGTGAGCCACTCACACCTTCTCGACAGGTATTGACCTCATAGACTTGGCACCAGAACTCATGCAGCCCCAAGGAGATGACGTGGCTCGAATCAGCTGGAATCTCCGTGACCTCATCAGCAGATTCCAGAAGACCTTCACTGTCATCGAGAAGGTGACTCTGGGAGCTCGAGGGCAACCTATTGCTCATGTGTCTTCTCTGTTAGCATTGACCCCAGTCCTTCTGTTCTCTTCCAGTGCCCCAAGCCAGTGATTGCTGCCATTCATGGGGGCTGCATTGGTGGAGGTGAGTCTGTGGCCACTGTCTAGGCTGCCAACCCCTCTGTTCCAACCAGTGGCCTCAGCTTAGTTAGCTCTGTTGCAACTTAGACTTGGTTACTAGATGCAACCACATATCTTGGAGATGTGATTGGTTCTTGCCATTACTCAGTCCCTGGCTTCTTCCTCACAGGTGTGGACCTCATCACTGCCTGTGATATTCGGTACTGTACTCAGGATGCTTACTTCCAGGTCAAGGTGAAGCACCCCTGAGCTCTTCTGGACAGTTATACATAGTTCGAGGGCAGAAGGAGGGCCCAGAGGGCACAGGCCACCAGGAGTCAGAAACAAACTAGAAAATGATCCTCAGGTGATCCACAGGGTGAGGTGAGGCACAACTAATCCCAGCATTCAGGAGGCTGAAGCAAGAGGATCACCAGTTCAAGGCAAGCCTGGGCTACAGAGCAAGTTCTAGGTCAACCTGAACTACATAGTGAGATCCTGTCTTGAACAAATAAGCCTTTCAGTGGTAAAGTGCATGAGCAAAAAGCTCTGAGATTTTTTTCTCAGCACTGCCAAAAAGAACTAGAGGCAAGGCTGGGCGTGGTGGCGCACGCCTTTAATCCCAGCACTCGGGAGGCAGAGGTAGGAGAATCGCTGAGTTCGAGCCAGCCTGAGACTCTAGTGAATTCCAGGTCAGCATGAGCTAGAGTGAGCCCCTACCTCGAAAATCCAAAAAAAAAAAAGACTAGAGGCAGAGCATTTGGCCAGCCGTTCTGTACAGACTTTGCTGGGTAGCAATAGCATGTTGACGGTGGTGGGA
Organism: Zapus hudsonius; assembly: GCA_004024765.1. Taxonomy (NCBI): domain Eukaryota; kingdom Metazoa; phylum Chordata; class Mammalia; order Rodentia; family Dipodidae; genus Zapus; species Zapus hudsonius. Next base: position 45,666 of record PVHP010006224.1, read on the forward strand.
CAGGGTGTCTGGAGTGAATCTGAGTGGGTAGGGTGGGCCAGGTGGGACCTCTTCTGCAGGACATGCAAAGTAATAGGTGCTTACATGGGGAGCAATAGCAGACAGATCCCAAACTGATAAGACTGCTCCCCACAGGAGGTGGATGTGGGCTTGGCTGCTGATGTGGGAACCCTGCAGCGACTGCCCAAGATCATTGGGAACCAGAGGTGAGGAGCCAGTGGGAGCCCAGGGAGGGGACAGACTCGGGACGATGAAGTCTGACCGTCCCTACCCTTCTGCAGCCTGGTCAATGAGCTGGTCTTCACTGCCCGCAAGATGATGGCTGACGAGGCCCTGGACAGCGGGCTGGTCAGGTAGGGTCCAGGCTGGCTGCTGGCAGTGACGTGTTCAGGGCCAGCCAGGCCGGGTATGGCGCTGTGGTCCCCTGTATTCTCATTCCTGGGCTGCTAAGAGACTGTCCCTGTCCTGGGGGTGGGGGTGTCAGCGTCGAGCTGTGTTGGACCCTGTGAGTAGGGAGAGGGTGAGATCCTTCTTCATCCCTCCGTCCTGCCCTGGCAGCCGCGTGTTCCAGGACAAGGACGTCGCGCTGGACGCGGCCTTTGCCCTGGCGGCAGAGATTTCCAGCAAGAGCCCCGTGGCTGTGCAGGGCTCAAAAATCAACCTAATCTACTCCCGCGACCACCCGGTGGACGAGAGCCTCCAGTACATGGTGAGGTGCTGCCTACACCAATAACAGCCTCGCTGACCCAGAGCGACCTATCAGGGTCTCTCTGATGTGGCTCTCGCTGACGGTCTCCCGCTGTCTCCCTCCAGGCCGCCTGGAACATGAGTATGCTGCAGACCCAGGACATCGTCAAGTCCATACAGGCCACGATGGAGAAGAAGGATATGAAAAGCGTTACCTTCTCGAAGCTCTGAGAGCTTTCGGGCACCTGCCTGGCCTAGGCGTCAGTTTTGTGCCTCTTTCCTTACCTGCAGAGAAGGCTCTCTGAAGATAGTTAAAATGGTTTTCTCCTGCCTTCTCAGTCTGCTGGTTTATAACTTTATGATAGTTCTTCAGTCTCAGTGCTTATCCTTCCTGTGAACAATAAAGCTTTGTAAACAGCCTGGTGGCTTTATTGCAGGGAGTGTGGGTGAGGTGCCTGGGGCTATAAGGAGGACAGAGGGGCAGTGGGAAGGTGCAGACATCTGCCCAGGGGAATGGGACTGGAGTGATGAATCCAGAAGTTTCTGTACTGGCTGCCTCTGGATTCAAAAGCCATATCTGGTCCCCTTGCCTGCTCCTAGGTCAGGGTGTGTCCACCCTGTTAATTACTCCTCCTGGCACCTCTTCTGCACAGCACAGTGGGATTCCTGGGGTGCTGGAGTTAGGCTGGGTCCATTGCTACCAATCTTGAACCAACTGCCTCATTTATTTTGGTGTGTATGAGAGGGAGCTTTTTTTTTTTTCTGCCTGCCTGCCCAAGGTGGCCTTTAAAGGATGTTTGAGCTCCTAATCCTCCCCCCCTTCCCACCTCCTGGGTACTAGGATTACAGGTTTGTGACACAATGTCTAGTTTTATTCAGTGCTGGGAATGTAACCCAGCACTGAATAAAACTGAACTACATCCTTAGCCCACCCCCTTTTGCTTTGTGTGTGCATGTGTGTGTGTGTGTGTTATATGCGTGTGTATTTGCCCACATGGTACCCCATGTACTTGCCTGTGGAAGTGTTGTGGAAATATTCCAGTAATAACCAGACAAAGCCTTTGCAGCAAGAGGAGAGGGGAGTTTAATTTTCACCCGGCCCTGGGGTCCATGCATAAATGAAGCATTGGCCATGAACCCGTCAGTTACAAAGATATTTTAGCTGAGCATGGTGTTGCACTCCTTTAATCCCAGCACTCGGGAGGCAGAGGTAGGAGAATCGCCATGAGTTCAAGGCCAGCCTGGACTACAGCGAGATCCTACCTCGAAAAACCAAAAAAAAAAAAAAAAAAAAAAAGATATTTTATAGTCAGTACAGAGTAGGGTATGTGACATACAAATTACCATTACCTAGTAGTTCACACATTTACAATAGGCCTCAGGAAATTCAGATATTCTCAGGTATTCTCCGGCCTTGTCTCTCCTAATTTCCTTATCACAGTTAAAGCAATTACTCTTTTTGTCTCACTGAACTTCAAAGCTCTGGTAGTTTCTCATCTCATAGCCATCTGTGGCCTGAAGAATGTAACAATGAATATAGGGGAGGGGGGCAGTGAGCTCACACTCATTTCGCTACAGTAGAAGCTGGAATGGGATGTTGGATGTCCTGATACATCGGTTTCCCACACATTTGAGTACGCAGTTTTTCATGAGTCCCAGCCATTCCCTACTGTGTACACCCTTGCTGGACAGGCATTCCAGGTGTGTAGGGCCACATCTAGCCGTTTGAACTGGGGTGGTGTCAGGCTCCTTCAGGCCTTTAACCTCTGAGCCATCCCTGGAGACCCCACCCCATTTTTGAGACAGAGTTCTCACATTGTAGCCCTCAAACTCACTGTGTCCCATGCCTTTAGAGCTTTTAGCAATCCTGCTTCGGCTTTCCATGGTCTGGGATTACAGATGTAAACCGCCAAGACAGTCCACTAGCTGCGATTCTTTTTAAGGAACTGTGAGGTTAATACTGCTATTATTGACGTCTTACAAACGGCAAATTAAGGTCCAGGATTAGCCAGGAAGTGGCAGAAGCAAGACTGGAACTCAGAACATGTGCCTTCGGCTTCCTGTGCTCTAACCCTGTGCTTATGAGACGGTGCACGGGGCCAGGAGGTGCAGGGCGCACCACCCATCTAGGCCTTTGGGCGCTTCCTGCTTTCTCACCTGCTTCTACTGCCCACATGTCCAGCTAACACTCCTGAGGCCTTTCCTTGCCCTGCCCGCCTGATCTCATCCTCCCTCTGCTAACAGAACGGAGGGCAATCTTTTACGGGCTCTGATAAGAGCTGAACATGGTCAAAGTCCTTGAAGACTTCCTCTTTGCAGGAGGACCTGGGAGGCTAGGAGTGCCTTAGGGATCCCCACAAGAGAGACCTCGTGAACCCTCCCTTCTTATATAAGGGACACTTGCCACCTGCCGCCATTTCCCATTCCTGCCCTCTTCATAGGACAAGGCACCAGTTCAGCCTCTCAAGATGGCCTATGTCCCTGCACCAGGCTACCAGCCCACATATAACCCGGTGAGATATCCACCTAGGCTTCTACTTCTTGGGTTGATTCCTCTCTCTTTCTCTCTCTCTTCCTTCCTTCCTTTTTCTTTTCTTCCTTTTTTTTTGGGGGGGGGGGAAGGGGTTGGGTTTGAGGTAGGATCTCACTCTAGCCCAGACTGTCCTGGAATTTACTACGTGATCTTAAGGTGGCCTCGAACTCTCAGTGATCCTCCTACCTCTGCTTCCCAAGGGCTGAGATTAAAGGCATGCGCCACCACACCGACTCCTCCTTTTTTCTTCCTTCCTTCCTTTCTTTCTTCCTTCCTTCCATCCTTCCTTTTTTCTCCTTCCCTTCCCTTTTTTCTTTTTCTTTTCTTTTTTCCTTTTTTTTGTGTGTGTTATTGAGGATCAAATCCAAGGCCTTGTACACACTGGGCAAGTGCTCCTCCATCAAGCCCACATCCCCAGCCCTGCATCCTGCGCTTTATCTCCCCTGCTTAAGGGGCTTTAGGGTGTGGGGGGAGGTCTGTGACAGGTGGACGGCCTCTGAGGCTCCCCACTGATCCCTTTGACAGACTCTGCCCTACAACAAGCCCATCCCAGGTGGCCTCAGCATTGGAATGTCCATTTACATCCAAGGAGTGGCCAAGGAGCACATGAAACGGTGAGACTCTTCCCATCTTCTCACTCTGGGCAAAGGCCTTCCCCCCCCACCTTGGTCCATAGGGTAGACAGAGTGGCCCATGTTGGGAAGAAGCCATTCTGGCTACATACAGAGAATATCCTGTGAACACAAGAAGGAACAAGGGGATCCCAAATGAAGGGGAAAAGAAGGAAACTATGAAGGGTCAGGAGAAGGGGCTGAGTGGCCATATCAGGATTGGCTGGGAGAGGTTAGAGAGGGGTCACCAAGAGAAGTGACCCCAGAGTTGGTATGATGGAAGTGATAGGTTTGAGAACATGAGTCAAGACCATAAGCTTATAGCTTTACTTAGTTTTTCCCTCACTAAGCAAGTCACTCTGCCCAGTACTGGGAATAGAACACCAAGACAAACATCCTTGCCCTGAGGGAGTCAACATCCTAATAGGGAAAACAGATTAAAAGAAAAAAAGAGGACTAGGGAGATGGCTCAATAACATTTGCCAAGTAGACAAGAGTTTGAATCCCTAGAACCCATGTAAAATGCCAGGTGCATGTACCTGTAATCCCAGAACTGGGGAGGCAGAGGCAGATGGATCCCCAGGCTTGTTGGCCAGCCAATTTGACCTACTTGATAAATTCTAGATTCATAGAGAGACCCTGTCTCAAGGAATAAGGGGGAGAATAACTGAAGAAAACATTAGGCCTCTGTCTTCCACATGCACACACACACACACACATGCACCAGCAATGCAGTGCCCACATGCATGCAAACATGCACACTACACAAACAAACATACAAAAATCATAATAGATAAATAAATGAGCAGAGTCAGGAGTGGTGGCACCTGCTGGTGATCCCTGTAACTCAGAAGGCTGAAGCAGAAGGATCACCAGTTGGTGGCTAGTCTGGTCTACATGAGACTTTGCCTTCCCCCTTCCCAATCAAAACAAGCAATGAGGGTCTGGAGAGATGGCTTGGCAGTTAAGGCCCTGGCCTGCAAAGCCTAACCCTAACCTGGGTTCGATTTCCCAGTACTTATATAAAGCCAGTGGTACATGCATCTGGGGTTCTTTTGTAGTGGCTGGAGGCCTTGGAATTCCCATTTTTTCCCTCTCTTCTTTCTCTCTCTGGTTACAAATAAATAAAAATTTTAATTAAAAAATAAATAAGAAACAAAGATGAAAGAAATACAAGATACCTCTGAAGAGACTCTGGAGAGAGGCAGGGAGGAATGTTGAGAAGGAAAAGCAGAGAGAAGGGGCGGCCAAAGGAATCTGCCTCTTGAACTCTGAGCGATGACCTTCCTCCTTTCTGGGTGAATGGTGCCAAGAACTGGTCTCCCGAAGAGCTTCCTGAAAGAGGTCCTTCATGTCCCATCAGGTTCCACGTGAACTTTGCAGTGGGGCAGGACGAGGGAGCAGACGTCGCGTTCCACTTCAATCCCCGCTTTGATGGCTGGGACAAGGTGGTCTTCAACACTAGGCAGGGTGGCCAATGGGGTGATGAAGAGAAAAAAAGAAGCATGCCCTTCAGCAAGGGGACCCACTTCGAGCTTGTGTTCATGGTCATGGCTGAGCACTACAAGGTATGAGTCTTCCCTCCTGGAAGTCTGCCCTCCCTGACGATTGAACCCAGGGTTAGGGTTCACCAGAGGTTCACATGGGAATTAACATTAGACAGTCTCAAGTTTGGCCATAATCACTTTTATTATTTGCTGCTTTTCGTGTTACTGGGGATTGATCTTTGGCCCTTGTGCATGGTAGACATGGGCTATATCACTGAGTTATATCCCCAGCTTTTTTGTTTATTTTTTTAAATTTTTATTAGCAAGCCAAGAGAGATAGAGAGAAGAAAGATAGAAAGAATGGGTATACTAGGGCCTCCAGCTGCTGCAAAGCAACTTCAGATGAATGTGCCACTTTGTGCTTTACAAGGGTACTGAGGATTCAAACTCTGGTCCTTAGGCTTTGCAGGCAAGTGCCTTAACCACTGAGAAATCTCTCCAGCCCTGTTTTTATTTTTCCTGTTTTGTTTTTTGAGACAGATTCTCACTTAACCCAGGATGGCCTTCAATTCACTATGTAACTGAAAATGACCTTGAACTCTTTTTATTTTTATATTTATTTGCACACGCATGCACACACACACACACTCTGTGTGTGTGTGTGTGAGTGTGTGTGTGTGTGTGTGTGTTGGAGGGCATGTCAGGGCCTCTTGCTGCTTGATGCAAACGAATGTCCATCCAGCTTTATGTGGATGGCTAGAGAATTAAATGTAGGCCATCAGGCTTTGCAAGTAAGTGCTTTTAACTGTCTTCCCAGCTTCACCTTGAACTTTTGATCATTTTGTCTTCACTTTACAAGTGTAGGGATTACATGTTTGCACTATCATGCCTGGTTTATTCAGTGGTGGGAATCAAACTCAGGTACTCCTTCAAACAATATTTTTATTGAACTGGAGAGATTGCTCAGTAGCTAAAGGCGCTTATTTGCATAGCCCGATGGCCTGGATTCAGTTCCTCAGTACCCATGTAAAGCCAAATGCACAAAGTGGTGCATACATCTAGAGTTCATTTGTAGTGGCAAGAGGCCCTGATACCCCCATTCTCTTTCTCTGCTTGCACATTAATAATAAATAAAAATTTAGGGCCAGACATGGTGATGCACACCTTTAATCCCAGCACTTGGGAGGCAGTAAAAGTAGGAGGATTGCTGTGAGTTCTCAGCCAGCCTGGGCTAGAGCTAGGACCTACCTCAAAAAAATTTAAAAAATTTAAAGAAATGTTGGATGATACTCATCTTCAAAAAATATATTTTTAGGACTGGAGAGATGGCTTAATGGTTAAAGTGCTCTCCTGCAAAACCTAACTACCTGAGTTCGATTCCCTAGTGCCCATGGAAAGCCAGATATACAAAATGGTGCATGCATCTGGAGTTCATTTGCAGTGGCTAGAGGCCCTGGTATGCCCATTCTCTCTCTGTCTCTCTCTGCTTGCAAATAAATAAATAAATAAATAAATCTATTAAATTTATTTGAGAGAGAGTGAGTATGGGTACACTCTTGCAGCTAGAAATGAATTCTGGGTGTGTATGACACTTTGTGTATCTGACTTTATGTGGGTATGGGGGAAATGAACCCAGACAAGCAGGCTTTGAACCACTGAGCCATATCCTTAGCCCCCCCCAATTTTTTTTTATTGTCCATAATGAGTTACATTATTTAATGGGCAAACAATGAGTTGCTATCCCCAGTTCCCCATTGTCCCTCTTCCCCATCCCCAATCAGCTGGATGGCCTCCTCCGTGGGCAGCCAATCCTTTTTTTTATTTTTCGAGGTAGGGTCTCACTCTAGTCCAGGCTGACCTGGAATTCACTATGTAGTCTCAGGGTGGCCTTGAACTCATGGTGATCCTCCTACCTCTGCCTCCCGAGTGCTGGGATTAAAGGCATGCACCACCACTCCCGGCTAGCCAATCCTTTTTTTGTTCTTAATTTTGAGACATGGTCCCACTAAGTTAATTAAGTTGGTCTTAAACTCAAGATCAAGCCTCAGCCTCCTGGGTGCTGGAATTACAGGTGTGCACTATCATGCCCAGCTTGAAAAATACATGTTGATATCACCATGCCCCCACACTTACATGTGGGAAGCCAACAGTCCCTCAGGGCTGGCACCTGGTTCATGCCTGTTACTAGAAGCCTGATGCATAAAGAACACCAAGCTTCGGATACAAGACAGGTCTTGATGATGGATTCCATATGTCTCTGACATGCCCAGCTGTATTTTGAGCCTCTTGAAAAACTCAGAGATAAATGCCTCTCATTCCACAGAAGGAAGGGAAAGAGAGGCAGAAGCTCAGAGAGGTAAAATGACTTACTTGAGGTCACACAACCAGGATAATATCAGAACTAGACCTTTTAACCCAACTCATTTGGTGTTAATACCAGCCCTCAAGCTTAGTTCTCTCCTGACCACCCTAAGACTAAATTCTCTATTCTCTACCACACACCACTGCCAGCTGACTTTTGACCTCTGGTATCTGAACCCCAAGTTTCTGACGCTCTCCTAGCACACCCTTGAAGACTTTGGACCCCATTTATGCCTTTCCCAGGTCATGTTACTGCTATCTAACCCCTTGTTTCTGCCTCCAGGTAGTGGTAAATGGAAACCCTTTCTATGAATTTGGGCACCGGCTGCCCCTACAGATGGTCACCCACCTGCAAGTGGATGGGGACTTGGAACTTCAGTCAATTAACTTTATTGGAGGCCAGCCTGTGCCACATCAGGTGTGGGGTGCTCTTGTATTTTCCTCCTTCCTTCCTAACCCATTTCTCCACTCATTTTGACCTAATACCTGACCTTTTGCCAGTTTGGGCCAGGGACCCTGCAGTAATCAAGACAGCCACCCAGGACGACGGATATATTACCAGACAGGGATTTTCAGGCTCAGGAGCATGATGGGAAATTCAGGTGGAGGGCTGGTCCTGGGGTTGGAGGTTTACAGGGGTATAAGAGTCTAAAGGAAGGGGTTAGGGTGAGTCAAGTGCCAGAAAGGGCTTCTAGGATGAGGAAGAGGTATGTAAAATGAATCAGGAAATGAAGATAAGAAAAGATAGGTTAAAAAGAAAAGAAAAAGATAGGAGATAAGGGTTAATGAATTAATGACTAGCAAAGGAAAAAACTCCCGAAAGGTTTCCTAACACCATTAGTCACTTGGGAAATCCAAAGTCACACTGAGTGGCCTCCACACACCCATCAGAGCTGCCACGGAAAAAAACAGCTCAATACTAATCGCTGCCAAGCAAGTGGAATGACCAGCACTGCAACCATAAGGCAGTGTGGGCGTGTAGGTTGGTGCAATCACCCTAGGAAAGCAAACATGAGCCCCAGTGGCCCAGAAGCTCCACACCCAGGTACACATCCAATAGCCTCTAACACATACCTATTGCAATGCTGCAGAACTCTAACTTCAAAAGCCTGGGGCGGAGGTGCGCCCCAGAGGTAAAGCTCCGGCCTAGAAGTCACCAGTGTGGGGCTGGGGGCCTGGCTCAGCAGTAGAATGTGGCTTTGAGTGACATCGTGGTAAAATGCTGTCTTAGCAGGCAGTGTTAACATCCGATAACTAGAGCCTCAAAATAAAAGCTACTAGCTTGGCCAGGTGTGGTGCAGCACACCTTTAGTTCCAGCACTTGTAAGGCAGAGCATCGCCGTTTGAGGCCAGCCTGAGACTCCATAGTGAATTCCAGGTCAGTCTGGGCTAGAGCGAGACCCTACCTGGAAAAACCAAAACCAAAACAAACAAACAAACTATTAGCCTGTTCAACAGGTGAATGAACAGAAATGATGAGTTCATCACCCAAAGGCAAGAAGGCACAATTTACAGCTTTATACATCAAATTATGGGGTCCAGTGGATAGAGTATGGTGGGGCCTGCGTGTAATTGCAGTGTTGGGGAGGCTGAGGCATAAGGATCATTACAAGTTTGAGGAGAGAGAAGGAGGAGGAAGGGGAGGAGCAACAGCAGCCCTCCCCCCAAAAAATCTGGTTTATTTCATTTTATTTTAATCTCTTTAGGATTTTCGAGGTAGGGTCTCTTTCTAGCCCAGGCTGACCTGGAATTCACTATAGAGTCTCAGGCTGGCTTCGAACTCAGGGCGATCCTCCTACCTCTGCCTCCCGAGTGCTGGGATCAAAAAGGCGTGTGCTACCAAACCCAGCTTAAAAAAACATTATAAAAGGCTATCAGAGTAGGAGTTAATTAAAAAGATAGGGACACAGACTACAAATGATGACTATGTGAACAAAAGAGGGAAGAGTGTTCCAGACAGAAGGAATCACCTGTGCAGAGATTTAGCCGAGAGACAGAGATCTAGAACGAGACAGAGATGGAGACACTGTGAATCTGGTAGAGACAGAACTTGGGCTGATACCCAGGACCCCTGCCTACCCCAGTCTAGGGTACACAGACCAAGGGGCCAATGGTAGCTGGAGATAAGATTACGGGACATGGGTCACCGTGGGAGCTTGGGGAGAAATACCAAGGTACTTCCACTTGTGGATTTGGTGCTGGGCTGATGGGGTAGGAAGGAGTGAATGAGGAGCCTAAGAGAGCCCAGGGGAGGTAACAAGATAGAATTGAACAGGCGTCTGCTGGGCGTGGTGGCGCACGCCTTTCATCCCAGCACTCGGGAGGCAGAGGTAGGAGGATGGCCATGAGTTCAAGGCCACCCTGAGACCTTGTAGTGAATTCCAGGTCAGCCTGGACTAGAGAGAGACCCTACCTCGAAAAACCAAAAAAAAAAAAAAAAGAATTTAACAGGCATCTACTCCCAAAGTGCTGAGGCTCTCATGATCCCACAGCAGGTCTTCTCTGTGAGCCTGTCGTCTGGGCCAATCCACGTGTGCCAGTAATCCCCTTCATGGTCAAGTGGCTTCCTTGGGGTGCACACTCTAAACACGTCCCAATCCAGAATTAATTGAGGGCTTGGCTTATGACTTTCTCTGTGTTCACAGGGACCTATGGCTATCCCAGCTCACCCAGTAAGTACCTTTTGGTGGAGTGACAGTTCCCCCGACACACCCAAGGTGGAGAGTTAATGGCAGAGGTGGTCCTAGGGTTCCCCCTCACCACTCTTGCCTTTGCTCTGTCCATCTGTGTAGGGTCCTGGATACTACCCGCAACAAATGAACAGCCTGCCTGTAAGTAGGAGACTGTGGGCCTCTGGGGAGATAGTGACGATGGGGGTAGAGGAGGGGTTGAATCCAATTGTGCACCTGAAAGTAGGTGTGGCCAGATATTTGTCAACTATTGTAGAGCAATATCCCTTCTTACTTCACAGATGATGGCAGGACCCCCAATCTTCAATCCGGTAAGGTTCTTCTGGGGTTTGAGAATCTGGGGGAGTGAGCAGAGGGGAAGCAGGAACATGTTGGGGAGTCTGGAGAGGGTGGGCCATGGGCTGAAGGTGCCTGAGGTAGAAGATGGGGAGAAGGTAGAGTGGGTGGTTAGAGAGAGAACCTGCTTGGGGAGAGTTCACAAAAGAAATGTTGCTTCTCGGTGAAAATGTATCCTTGTACCTGGCTTCTATAATCTGAGAGGCGGTGGGGCCCTATGTTCTTTCCCCACAGCCTGTGCCATATATTGGGAGAATGCAAGGTGGGCTCATAGCCCGAAGAACAATCATAATCAAGGGCTATGTACTTCCCACAGCTAAGAGGTACAAAAACTAGACTGAGGTGGCGATATCTAGCCCTCCCTCCTCAGACCCTGGGGTCTAGGCCCCAGTTGCTCTCCCCTGTGGATCCAGATGCTGAACCCGATTTGACTCTGGCCTTTCTCCCTAGCTTTGCGATCAACTTCAAGGTGGGGTCCTCTGGTGACTTGGCTCTGCACATTAACCCCCGCGTAGGTGAAGGTGTGATTCGGAACAGCTTTCTGAACGGCTCGTGGGGCTCCGAGGAGAGAAAGATCTCATATAACCCATTCGGCCCTGGCCAGTTCTTTGATGTGAGTCTGGGGTCTCCTCTCCGTATCCCTGCATCCTATGTCCTGCCCAAACTCACCCTGCCCCTCTTCTGCAGCTGTCCATTCGCTGTGGCATGGATCGCTTCAAGGTTTTTGCCAATGGCCAGCACCTCTTCGACTTTGCCCATCGACTCACAGCCTTCCAGACAGTGGACATGGTGGAAATCCAGGGTGATGTCACCTTGTCCTATGTCCAGATCTGAACTATTCCCGGGACAGCAGAAAGATCCTCAGAGTTTCCTTTGAAGCCCTAATAGAATGTCTGATGGGGTGGGTGGGAGAGATGGCTCAGCGGTTAAGGCACTTGGTTCCAGTGCCTAAGGCCCCAGGTTCAATTCCCCAGGACCCACATAAGCCAGACCCACAAGGTGGTGGCCCTGGTTCTCTTTTTCTCTCTCTCTCTCTCTGTATTTCTCTGCTTGAAAATGAATAAATAAAATGTTAAAAAAAGAATGTCTGATGGGGTCTCATGTGTGTCTGTGACTCATTCAATCTCTTCACTTCCATCCTGCTTATCCAGCCAGATATCTTCCCACACATTCCCTCCCATTATAATAAATCTGTTTATTCTCCAAGCCCTGTGATTATGTGTGCCAACCCATTCACTTCTTCTTCTTCTTCTTCTTCTTCTTCTTCTTCTTCTTCTTCTTCTTCTTCTTCTTCTTCTTCTTCTTCTTCTTCTTTTTTGGTTTTTCGAGGTAGGGTCTCGCTCTAGCCCAGGCTGACCTGGAATTCACTCTGTAGTCTCAGGGTGGCCTTGAACTCATGGTGATCCTCCTGCCTCTGCCTCCCAAGTGCTGGGATTAAAGGCGTGCGCCACCACGCCCGGCCCCATTCACTTCTTATAACTAGCTTCAAGAGGTAGGAACTATTATTACAATTCATCAATAACAGATGAGGAAACGGGCAGAGGGAACAATGAAAGAAAAAAACAGGCATGGTGTCATATGCCTGTACTTCAACATTGAGGAGGTTTAGGATTGAGCACTCCAAGCCAAACTAGGCTACATAGGCAGACCTCCAACACACACACACACACACACACACACACACACACACACACACACACACACACACACACACACACACACACTCACAAAAGGCTATTCTTGCTGTCACCAGAAACCCACCAAGATGCAACTTAAGGAAGGAACAGTTTATTTTGGCTTATAGTTCTAGGAAGTGCAATGTATCATGGTGGGGAGGGCACAGCAACAGGGTGCCACATTTGTATCCACAGCAAGACAGAAGACAGTAGTGAACGCTGGTGCTCAGTTCTCTCACTTCACACACACTCTCTCTCTTGATTTTTCAAAAAAGGGTCTCGCTCTAGCCCAGGCTGACCTGGAATTCACTATGTAGTCTCAGGGTGGCCTCGAACCCACGGTGATCCTCCTACCTCTGCCTCCCGAGTGCTGGGATTGAAGGCATGAGCCACCATGCCCTGCCTCTCTTTGCTGGGATCTCAGCTCATGAATGGGGCTTCCCACAGTTGGGGTGGATATTCCCACCACAATTAACCCCATCTAGAAACTCCCTTCACAGGTATGCCCAGAGATTTGTCTCCTAGGTGATTCAAAATCCAATCAAGTTGACAACAGAGCCAGAGCCTCTTAATTTACTGATACTGAAACTCACTGTTTTGTTTTGTTTTGTTTTTTTTCAGAAGCCCAGGTGATTCCCTGGTCTCTGCTTCCCTTTTCTAGACTGGGGTTACTTTACTCCTTCACTCCATGAGCCATCTCTCCAGCCCCCAAGCCTACTTTTAAACCTTTTTGTTTTGTTTTTGTTTGTTGTTTTTAGAAATAGTGTCAATCTTCAGTATGGGCTAGCCTCAAATTCATGGTAATCCTCCTGCTTCAGCCTCTCAAGTATTGGCATTCCAGATATGAACCACCATGCCTATCTCTCTGCAGATTTTTGAGATTCAGTAAGTGATATAAAACCATCCTACCTACAGTAGGGTTTAAATGATGTTGCTTGTCAGTTACTCCGTGCAAACAACACTCCATGGCAGGAAAGTGAAGGAGGTAGAATACACATTTAGTTGTATCAAAAAGGGACAGTGAAGGGCTGGGGAGATGGTTCAGTGGTTAAAGGCACTTGCTTGCAAAGCCTGCTGACTTGGGTTCAATTCCCCAGTACCCACATAAAGTCAGATGCACAAAGTGACACATGTGTCTGAAGTTTACTTGCAGTGGGAAGAGCCCCTGGAGTAATCATACTCACTCTCTCCCTTGCAAACAAATAGTTAAATCAAAATAGTTTAAAAATGATGTGAAAGTGTAATTGAGGAAGCTATCAGATGCCAACCTCTGACCTCCACATACATGTGCACACACACGTACAAACAGGCATGAACACACAAATAGTGTGGTGTGTGGTGGTTCACACCTTTAATCCTAGCATTCAGGAGGCAGAGGTAGGAGGACTACTGTGAGTTCAAGGCCAGCCTGGGACTACAGAGTGAGTTCCAGGTCAGCCTACCTGGAAAGAAAAAGAGATAAAGACTCGGACAATAGTGGTTTCCTCTTATATAAGAGGACCTTTAAACTATGTAAAGAGAGATGTGATGCCAATGTCTATAATCCCAGCACTAGGGAGGCAGAGGCAGGATTATGAGTTCTAGGCCAGCTAGAGCAACACTGTGAATTAGAGGTCAGCCTTACAAAGAGACTTTGTCTCTGAAAAATGCCAAAATATATAAAACATACAGAGATAGCCGGGCGTGGTGGCGCACGCCTTTAATCCCAGCACTAGGGAGGCAGAGGCAGGAGGATTGCTGTGAGTTCAAGGCCACCCTGAGACTACAGAGTGAATTCCAGGTCAGCCTGGACTAGAGCGAGACCCTACCTCGAAAAACCAAAAAAAATATATATATAGAGATAGAATTTTAATTTAATTAATTTATCAATTTTTCCTTTTTCTCAGTCCCAGGAATCGAATGCTTGGCCTCATGTGTGCTACTTAACTGCTCAACTCCCAACTAAGCCCCAAATATAACTCCCAACACTGTTAAGTGACAAATACATAAAAATAGTAAGTACAATACAAATTGCATTTCCGCTCCCCAAGCCTCCAAACCTTACCAAGTTGTTTTTTTTTTGAGGTAGGTTTTCACTGCAGCCCAGGTTGGCCTGGAACTCGCTCTGTAGTTCCAGGCTGGCCTCAAACTCCCAGTGATCCTCCTACCTCTGCCTCCAGAGTGCTGGGATCAAAGATGTGTGCCATCACATCTCGTTTACAGTGTTATTTTTCACACATTTGAACATTGCCCACACTCCCAGTGCTGGGTGAAAGTCAGGAAATTCCATGGATAGCTCTCTCTGCCATCTGATCCCCAGAACCCCAGCATTGTTTACTGATGTACCAATGTCCCCTTGCTACTATACATACTGAAACATTTCTCCTAGGGGTCTCTTTTTGTTGGTTTGTTTGTTCGTTTTTTCCAGGTAAGGTCTCACTCTGGCCTAGGCTAACCCTAACTCACTCTGTAGTTCTAGACTGGCCTCCAACTCACAGTGATCCTCCTACCTCTGCCTCCCAAGTGCTGGAATTGAAAACCTGCCCCACCATGCCCGGCTTCTAGGGATATCACCACAAAAGTGCTTTCTTATTCATTCATTTATTTATATATTATTTTGTATGTTTATATGTGTATAGTGTGCCTGTGTGTATGTATGTGGAAGACAGAGGTTGTTCAGGTGTCTTCCTCAATCACTCTTTACCCTATTTTTTTTTTTTTTTTGGTTTTTTGAGGTAGGGTCTCACTCTAGCCCAGGCTGACCAGGAACTCACTAAACTGTTTCAGGGTGGCCTTGAACTCATGGCAATCCTCTTACCTCTGCCCCCTAGGTGCTGGGATTAAGGGTGCACACCACCACGCCTGGCTTCTTTACCTTATGTGTTGAGTGAGTGTCTCTCACTGAACCCAGAACTCACTGATCTGACTAGACAAAATAGCCAGTAATCCCCAGGGACCCTTCACCTCCTCATGGCTGAGATTATAGGCAAATGTCGCTAATCCTAGTCTTCACATGAATGTTGAGGATCTACATTCAGATCCTCTGTCATTTTCCCAGCTCCTTATTTTGATTTTCTGAGACAGGGTCTTGCTATTTAGCTGAGGCCTAAACCTGTGAAGATTCTCTTGTCCCTTCATACTGAGCTAGGATTACAAATTTGAGCCAACATGCCTCCACTTTACAAATATATATATTTCCAAGGTAGGGTCTCACTCGTGGCCAGGGTGACCTGGAACTTACTCTGTAGTCCCAGGCTGGCCTCAAACTCACTGTGATCTTTCTACTTATGCCTCTCTCATGCTGGGATTAAAGGTGTGTGCTACCACAGGCTCATATATTATATTTGCCAGGAGAGAGAGAGAGAGAGAGAGAGAGAGAGAGAGAGAGAGAGAGAGAGAGAGAGAGAGAGAGAGAGAGAGA